>ML824963.1:111492-133057 GCA_009831015.1 Picea engelmannii
TGTTTGTGCCATCTTCATCTTGTGATCCATCTTCGGTGTTTGTGCCATCTTCTTTTTCTATTATGGTTTCTTCTTCAGATGATGATCATGAGGATGAAAATCCACCTCTACCTGATCACCTTCATCCAGATGATTCCATTGAATATGAACCCACACCAACACCACTAGTTCCTAGAGCAACAGGTCATGTTGCCAATGATCCTATAGATAAACATTAGACATGTTCAAAGTTCCAATGAGCCTCCTCTATTTTAACTCAAGTTTCAGAGACTCGTGATCCATAAACATTTGTATAATATTTTGGCCATATATATAGGGACACATTAATGAATGAATAATATCATTCCTTAATGGTGAATGATACTTAGGATCGTATACCTCTTCTGAAAGGAAGAAAACTTTTTAGATGTAAGTGGGTGTATAGAAATAAGTATGCATCAAATGGAAATGTTGAAATACATAAGGACTATTTAGTTTCCAAAGTATTCTCTCAAGTTTAATAAATTGAATATAATGAAACATTTTCCCCTGTAGCCAAAATGAATTCCATCCACCTTATTCTAGCCCTTATTGCCTCACATAAATAAGAGGTCCATCAAATGGATGTTAAATACATATTTTTACATAGGGATTTTCAAGAAGAAATCTACATGGAACAACCTCCTCGCAACGTTCAAAATGAATCCAACCTTGTATGCCATTGTAATACATCTCTATGTGGTCTTAAGCAATCTCCTTGAGCTTGTTATGAAAAAATTGATAGCTTTCTTCTTAACACTAGATTTTCTAGATGTCATTCTAACCCTAATCATGTCTATACCAAGAAAATGTGAATCCATCTCATAATATTTGTTCTTTATGTTGATGGCCTTATCCTCACTGGTATTGACCCTAAATTTTTAACCCATGTGAAATCTATCCTTAAAAATAAATTTTAAATGACAGACTTAGGTTATTTGTATTATTTCACCGCTTTCACATGGAATATTCTAAACCATCCCCTTATCCCTTCCAATTTGTAGTCAAACTTGCTACCACCTATACTACACTCGAATTTGGTGTCACTTTGTTTCGTTAGTTAATTGGTATCCTTTTGTATTTAACTCATACTTGTCCTGATATTTCCTTTCTTTTTGGTCTTATTGCTCGGTATATGCAAACACCCCATGAGAGCCATTAGAAAGAAAATAAAAAGACACTTCAGTATATCTGAGGTACAATTTAGTTTGGTATACATTATATCTCAAGGGGGGATCCTTTGTTGATTGGTTTAACTAATTTACATTGGGTCGGCGACCCTGATGATCGAAACTCTACCATAGGTTATTTTTTCATCCTTAGTTCTGGACCTGTCACTTGAGCTTGTAAGAAACAATAAGTTATTTCTTGTTATTCAATAGAAGTAGAGTACTAAGAAATGGTTAATGCAATTCAATAAGCCTTATGGCTTCAAAAGATCCTTTTAGAGTTTGGATTCCAGTAGCAGCATTCTACCACCCTTTGGTGTGGCAATTAGAGTGTCATCAAGATCCCCAAAGATTCGAGTCAATATCAATGCATCAAACACATTGAGCTACACATGCACTTCATCAGAAAAATAATTCATGATCGAGTTATTTAAGTTCTCTTTCTCTCTCTAAAACATCAAGCTAAGGAATTTTCACAAAGTCTTTTACATAAGCAAATTTTTCCAAAGTATGTTCTATGTTAGGAGTTCAAGAAGTCATCATTAAAGGGGGATGGACTCTAATTCCTCCTTCCTTCTCCTATTGTGTCACCTTTGTAAATCCTTCAATCTTATCCCAAGTTGTTCTTAAGGGGGGATGTTAGGATATTTAGACACTCAGGAGTTAGTTAAATTCAACTTGGTCTAATATGTCTTTAGGTAAAAGTGTGTTTCTTTACTATGCATTTGTAGTTATGTAATTCGACGTTCATGATTTTTTCTAGACATAGATTGATCTGATGACACATATTTTCCTCGATCTTAATGACTGTATTGATCTATGGATTAACACCCTATTGGTCCATGAGCTCTATTTAAAGAGCATGGAGGTTTATTTTATGATGATCGATTGTGAGAAAATATGTTGTAAAATATTTTTCTTTTCCATTAATATATTGCCTCAAGTGGCCACATTGGCTAGGACCATGGACTGCTTCTCTCTTCGAGGGTTTTAACCACGAAAATACATTAGTGTATTAATCTTTGATATGGTTGTGTGAGTGGTTATTGAAGGTGTTTATCATGTGTGGGAATATCATGTTTTTTCAAACAATATGTGCATTGTCTTCCCAAAACTTTTACTATGTTAATTCTATGAAAGGGAATAATATATTTAGAGAAACCTTGTGAGGAAGCACAATGTCTTGAGAAAGACCAAAAAGGGTACCCCTTAGATATTTGTACTTCTTCTTCTTTGAATAATGCAAAGTATGCTAAAAATAAATCATAGGTTTCAAAAACTACTTGTTGGAAAATCAAGTTAAGGTTTTGTGTAACGAAGTTGTGACCTTGCAAGAGGAACAAAACAAGAGAAAGACTAGACATAACATGGAAATGATGGATTTGTGTATAAATCATAACCTTCTTTAAATATGAAAAGGAATCTGATTGTAAATTTTAGATAAATTTGATTATAAAATTTCTTTACCAATTAGACCTAGGTACAATAAAGCCTCGCTTCTCTTCTTGGTTGTTTCGAATTTAAATCTGAAATCTCAGAATAAAATTAGAGCTTGAATCCATTTAATTTGTTGAGTAAGGAGTTTGTATTGCATGATTTTAAAATCTTATCTTTTGTAGAATTTGATGTAGGGGTAGATATTAACATCCTAGTTTGAAATAAGGATAGGGTTGAGAATGAAGGGGATGTGTCATATTCTTATAGTGATTTGCTTAATCCTAAAGTAAAAGTATGTATAAATTTATATCTTCCTATATTGAACAATAGTTGAAAAAAGGATAATGAATTTTTGAACATTGACCAATCTATGATTTGTAATCAAAACGAAGAATTTTTAAGCCCCAAGGAAATTAGTTTCACATCAAATTCCAATGATCATTATGTTTTCCAAAAGTATTTTGAGGAATTTGACATAGAGGAACCTTTATCCGATTCTTCCTTGTTCTTGTTCCCATGCCTTAATTCCAAGAATGCAACACATGATGAAAGTAGGTCCTTGGAATTAGATATAGTTGAGATTTAAAATCATTTTCAGGTCATTTGTTCTAAGTACACTCTTTTGCTAAATCATATCCAAGACAAGAAGGTAGTGCAATAGAAATACTTGAAACCAAATAAGTTCCAAGATCCAGTTTGTTCAAAAAATGAAAAATAGGTAGTGGTGAGTGTGCCAAATAAAAACCTCGACGCCTTATCTTTTTTGAATCATCTCATGCATGTCAAGAAATATTCCCCTTTTCTAATAACAAATTACAAGGATACATTTTCAACTCATAATCGTGAATGTCACGACTAACATCTACTTTATAGCAATGAGGAAGTAGGAGGGGCACATTAAGTACCATATGAAAAATTTGGATTGATTGGATATGAGAAGGTTGAATTTTTCATTTCTATAGATGAATAATTTATTATCACCGGTAGGAGTATGATTTCAATTTTTATGAATGCCATAAATTCACATCAATAAATCAATCTAAAATGGAAAATAAGGACCAAGTGTTTGATGCCATATTACTATGGATGAAATCGTTCTTTGATCAAATTTTAGGGTTACAAAATAAAAAAATATATATTCACAAATCATTCACTAAAAATGGACCATCGATAGACTTTGATCTATATCAATCTACAACATAATTTCTAGCTCGGAAAACATGATACTATAGTTCAGTGCATAGAGCATCTATGTGGATGGTTACATTGATATCTTGATTTCGCTTGGCATAGGTTTGTTGATGATTAGTATAGGACATAGGATATGTTTTGTTTTCTGTTTTTAGCTTAGCTTCGCTTTTAATTAGCTTGCTTAACATTTCTTGTTTTATTTTCAATTTCATTCGAAGAATAAATTTTGATTTCATTATTGCTTTGCACATTCTATTTTTATTACCTTTATAGCTTAGCTTGTTATATGATAGATAGGTCTTCCTTTTCTTCTTGAAATTTTCTATTTTGATGATTAACTTATGATTTGACATAATTGAGTCCTTGATCTAATGAAGGATGTTTATGCAAGAGAATTTTTTTCTAGAGTTGTAGAAGAGAAATCATCTTACTCTGTTCATAACCTTATTTTTTACAACTACAGGATTGATAAGCTATAATTCAAACTAGGAAATATTTAGATAGGTATGTGATATTATTTATTAAAATCTCTTAATTCTATTAAACCATTTAGCTACTGGGAGAATAACATAGATTTGGTAGTAGATATAAAATACTAGTCTTTTCATACACCTCTTAGTGGGTCTAATACTGATCAACCTATGACACGAGAGAAGAGAATACACCACCTTTGAGAATTGGTCATTTCAATATTTTCTTTGAATACCTTGATTATATCATTGACCTTAGATGATTATTTATCTTTTTATAAAACTTATTTGTAAGACTGGTTCACAAGCTTGGAAAATGATGATATTTCCCTCACATTGATCCCATTATTTGAGGGAGATGCATATAAGAAATTCTCAAGTGTTGTTCTAAATTAGCTTTCTTAACATATCTAGTTTTATTTTCAATTTCATTCGAAGAATAATTTTTTATTTCATTAACTTACATATGATTTGATAGAATTGAGTCCTTGATCTAATGAAGGATGTTTATGCAAGATAATTTTTTTCTAGAGTTGTAGAAGAGAAATCATCTTACTATGTTCATAACCTTGTTGTTTGCAACTACGGGATTGGTAATCTATAATTCAAACTAGGAAATATTCAGATAGGTATGTGTTATTATTTATTAAAATATCTTAATTCTATTAGAGCATTTACGTACTAGGAGAATATCACATATTTGGTAGTAGATCTAAAATATTAGTCTTGTCAAACAACTCTTAGTGGGTCTAATACTGCTCAACCTGTGACATGAGAGAAGAGAATACACCACCTTTGAGAATTGTTCATTTCAATATTTTCTTCGAATACCTTGATTATACCCTTAACCTTAGATGATTATTTATCTTTTTATAAAACTTCTTTGTAAGACTGGTTCACAAGCTTGGAAAATATTGATAATGCCCTCACACTGATCCCATTATTTGAGGGAGATGCATATAAGAAATTCTCAAGTGTTGTTATAAATTGTAGTGTTCCCCTAGAATGCCTTTTAATTTATGAATGTATTGATTGCTACTTGAGCAATTTTGACATGCCTTCGAATTTTGGGGACATGTCGTCGAAACATGTTGTAGACACCTAATGGAACAAGAATCTACAAGCACACCCATAAAACACATATTAAAGTTTTAGCTCAATATTTTTAGTTCAAATATTTTAATTCAAAATTGGTGTCACGTTGTTGAGGATAGAATAATGTTGTTCTTAAACTTTAGGGGAGCTAATTAGAGTATGGAAAAGGTAATATTTTAAAGAAAAAGATGGGAATATATTTTTCGTTAGGATTCATAATCTAGTCCCCCTTTGTCCTCAAAACCTAGTTCATTAATACTCGAGATAGCACAAAGCTTAACATTGGATTTGAATATGGATGTAAATATGTAGAATATGAAACAAAGAAGTGTGGTGTTATTGGAGATTTGATTTCAACGAGAATTACTAAAACCTATAATGTTCACTAGACAAGCATGTTTCATCCAACTATTGAAGCTTCACTAGACAAACATGCATTCAAAATCTTGCACAAAAAATAAGCCTTTTCCCAAAGTTTTTATTAACATTTGATTTCATTTTCATGCATGTTTTCTGTCAAATGTTGTATAGGATTTTGCTTTTATTTTTGGAATAATATTTTTTTCCTACAACTTGCATGATGTTTTTCAAGAATGACCTATGTATTTTTAGATCTTTCTCTTCTTTGTAATAATTGATTTCTTTCGATTCTATAGTTGATTTCAACACTCATGATTTTCAATTTAATTTCAATATTTTTTTTGAATTGTTTTAAATGCTTGAAGAGTTTTTGTAGATATTTTGACTATCTTACATCTCGTATTTGATTCTTGTTGAAGCGACTTACTTATGGTACACTCATCAAGTCATGAAAACTCACTATGCAATGTCTTGTTGTAACATAGGAGGGACCAAATATCAACATAACTTGTGAATACCATACGAAAATTATTAGATCAATGTTGTAACCTAGAATTCTCTAATTAGTTAAGTTCCATGATGATTTGAGACTCAAGTTGTCCATTGGATGTAGCTTGGGTGGTTGGGAGGAATGGTTGCTACCCTCCCCATCCAGGTTCAATTCCTTGTAAGTGGCATTGATCAACAAAATGATTTTGCAATGATCAATGAAGGAAAAGGGGAAATATTCATAAGGGATATGCACAAAAACCATAATATCTCACCCACTTTCATCATTTTCATCATCATCATTATCATGTTTATCATCGTTATCATCATGATCATCATAATTGTCCTCATCCTCATCCTTGTCATTTCATTATTGTCGTCGTCATAATAATTTTCATCGTTGATCACTCACTAAGCCATTTTTTAATAATTCCATTCATCGTTAAATCCTTTTTGAGTGCATAAAAAAACTTTCACAAACAAACACACACATCTCTATGTGTGTGTGAAGTTTAGGACATCAAAAATGGTGATGATGATGATGACAATAATGATGACGACGATGACTGATTCAGATTTATGAGTGGAACGAAATGAATAACAGACTAAATGCAATAACATGGAGATGTGGAGAACAACAACATATATCCAGTGAACAATAACTTCTATTGAATAAATAAAATAGGTTGAAACTGTAAAACTGCAGAACTGAAAACAAATTGCTCGAATAGTGGTAGTTATCTCTAAGAAGAGATGTGGCTGCTATGTGCATCTATCTGAGAAGAATGATTACAATGAGGCTCCAGAGGCATTTTTAACATTACTCATGAATGCCAAAACCCTAGACATCCAAAAACCTAACCCTAGGATATGAAACACCAAAAGTTATGTGGGCCCCGATGGGTAATTTGGTACCTCAAATTCACGGGGTCGTAACTTTTGCATACAACCTTCGGTTTAGGCATGTGATAGCATGTTGGAAAGGTCTTTCGATAACTGCACATTATGTCATCCAACTTTGACTATGGAAAGCACAAAAAACATTGTTTAGGGCCCCAAAATGGTCCTGGAAGTACAGAAAGATGTGATGACATGAAAACTTCCAAAATAATCCAGTTAGATTAGGTGGGCGGCCACCAATCTCCACATGGATGCTATGTAGGGATTCCGACAGCCCCAGAAGTGTAGAAACCACAATTACAAAAAATTACAGAAGAATGTATTGAACTAAAAACTAGCAAGAGGAGTCAGTTGGAATAGGTCGGTGGCCACCAATATCCACTTGGATCAATGATGATGATGATAGTGAAATGACAATGATGAGGATGAAGACAATGATCATGATAATGATGACGAATATTGTTATCATGATAATGATGATGATGAAAATGATGAAATTGGATGAGATACTACGGTTTCCACACACATATGTTGTGAAGCTTTCCCCTTTTCCTTCATTGATCGTTGTAAAACCCTTTTATTGAATACTCACTAAGCCATTTTTTAATCATTACATTCCTCATTAAATCCTTTTTTAGTGTATAAGAAAGCTTCTATGTGTGTGTGTGTGCGTTCACATGTGTGTGTGTGTGTGTGTGAAAGTCTCCCCAACAACCTTTGATATGTTTAGAACTAGGTATGGGCCCCTCCACATGGGCCTTGAGATTCGATTTGACTTGGAACTTGACATGGATAGTGCACTTAGGCCTTGGGCATGTGTTGGTGAAAATAAGTGATGGTATGACCTAATTTTAGTCAAATGGGAAATGGATAATTAAAGATAAAGGTGATGAATGATGGTTTAATAACATGGACAAGGCCAAGGGCCTATATTTTTTTATCAATTAGACACTAAATATTTTTTAACTAAATGTACAATTGATAATGGGACATTAAGGTGATGGATGATGATTATTAATGTGGACAAGGCCAAGGGTCTATATATATAAATAAGTGAGGCTATCAAATTGGAAATGTATAATGAGATATTCAAGTGATGGATGATGGTTTAATAGTGTGTATAAGTCCAAATGTACCATTGATAATGGAAGTTTAAGGTGATAGATGATGGTTAAATAATGTGGACAAGGCCAAGGGCATATATATATATAAGTGAGGTTACAAAAAGGGAAATGAATAATGAGAGATTAATATGATGGATGTGTTGATTAATTGGGTTGGTTTTCATTGATGTCAACAACTCCTAATTATCATCCATTACCTTGATCCTTCAATATCCCTTTCCTATTTACATACACAACTCCTCATTATCATGTGTGCCCAAGTGCATTCCCTTTCCCATTTACATACACAACTCCTCATTATCATGTGTTCCTAAGTGTATTCTGCAAACAAAATTCCAAATCAAAGATATGATCCAGGTGGATATCGGTGGCCACCCACCTTTTCCAACTGGCTCAAAACAATTTTCTCGCAATTTTGGTAATTTACTATTTTTAAAGTGTTTAACTTTAGGGGCCATTTTGAGGGCCTAAATGAAGGTTGTTTGGGATATATCTTCTCAATGATATCCAAAGGCTCTAATTGAGCCCCCTAAATGAATCCCCTCAATGATACCTTTCCAATGAGCTATCGTGCACCCCAAACAGAGATCGTATTCCAAAGTTACGCCCCCGGGAAGTTGATACACCAAACTACCCAAAACGGGGTCCACAAAACTGTTGGTTTTTCATCTTTCGAGGTTAGGGTTTTGGATTTTCTTTACAATAAAAAGGCCTTTGGAGCCTCATTGTAAAATTATCTTCTTTTGGATGCGATTAGCCGTCACATCTCTTCTCAGAGATAAGTTGTCACCATTCTAGCGAGTCTTTCACTCTGTATTTTAAAGTCTTTGTACATTTTCACTCATTAATAGAAAATTGTGTATTACTATATCTGTGTGTTTATGGTTGCATCTCTGATACATTTATGTTATATTATTGAATATCTGAGATACTCTGTACATTTATTTATTATATCTCCTCTCTCATTTCGTGTCAAAAATAATCCAAATCAGTGGTATCAGAGTAGGTTGCTCTTGATCTTTTTTTCAGCGCATGTCCCCAATGAGGTATGAGTATAGAAAGTTGGGTCTTGAGCGTTTCTCTCTTGAATACAATCACTCTTGCATGCCCAAGAAATCCTCCATGGTGGAATAAAAAAAAAATGACGGAGCAGACGATTCTATCAACCTGTTGCCTGAGCAAGCTCTCACGCAACAGAGGGATGAAATGATGGTGAATTTTCCCCACACCCTTCAACGTCTGTCGATAGAAATAGGTGCATCTTCATCAAAAAACCACTTTGGAAGCACCTCTCCTTTCAAGGTACAGGTTAATTTTGATATTCCCTTATTTGAAGGTCAGATAGATGTGGATGCCCTAGGCAAATGGTTAAATCTACTAGAAGGTTATTTCTCTGTTCACCATTTTTTCGACAAAGAAAAGATCATCTTCGCACTCCTTAAATCTCTCCCTCGTGTCAAACATTGGTGGGAAAATTACTAGGAGAAAAGTTCCATAGAAGAGTCTGGAATATATGGGGCCAATCCCACTTGGGAGTTTTTTGTGGATGCGGTAAAGGAACAATATTACCCTGTTGGAAACTATGAGAACCAGTATATGAGATGGACCACACTGTGGTAAGAGAGGGGCCAAGCAGTTCCAGAGTTCACCAATAGCTTACATACCTTGCGCACCAAGATAGGTATCAAATACTTTGAACAACATTTGGTTCTGAAATACCGTGGGGCTCTACACAGATACATCCAAACTGAAATGGATTTTCTGGACATCTCATCACTCGGTGTTGCTTATCGATATGTTGTTAAAATCAAGAAGAAATTTAAGCACCAGAACAAATGGGAGTTCGGGTCTGCAAATCCACAACAACCAAAGTTTGATAAAGACATCCCTAACAAATAGTCTCTCGAAAACCAGTCCAAGCCACAGGAAAAGAAGGGTCGCGGGAAGACAAAGAAGGACACCAGAAAATGATGTGATTTCCACAAAATCCCTTGGCACAACACTGATGAGTGTTGCTCAAAATAGTCATTGGTGGTCGAGATCAAAGACAAGGAGCCGAACCCTGATTCAGAATCTGATTCTGAAAATACTATTATAAGACAGATCATTGACGCAAACCCCATTACTATTGTCATGATCACAACAATTCGACCGAAAGAACCAACAGATCCTGAAGAGGGGGAGTGTCTTTTTCATTCACAAATGTGGGTGAAGGGGACCCTGTTGCATTTTATTGTTGATAGTGGAATCCAGAAGAACCTCATCTCAGTAGAGGTCATCAAACAGTTGGGATTGTCGAAAACACAACACCCTCAACCATACAACATCGGGTGGCTTCGTCAGGAATGAGATATTCGTGTTAGCCAGCAGTGTCGATTTTCATACGACATCCATCCCTTCAAGGATGAGGTATTATGTGATGTTGTCCCACTGGATGTATGTGATGTTCTCTTGGGCCAGCCATATATTTGGAAACGCCATATTTTTTATGAGTCTCAACCCGACAGTGTCATTGTTTCTCTGGGGGGTCATCTCTACAGAATAACAGAGGTAGTTCTGACTATTGTTCCACCTAAAAAGTGTCTCTATTGTTACAAAATTTATCTTCTTCACAATCTATTCAAAAGGGGAACAAAAGGATATTGTAACTACTACAGCCTCGACCCAAACACCTTTTGTCCAACAGAAGCAGGTCGACAAGATTGCAGCAAAACACAAAGATTCCTTCTGCACATAGTCATATCAGGTAGCCCGACTAGTTGAATAGAGTCAACCCCGCTAGCAATTGGTTTGTAACAACCTTCAACAAGCTAAGCAACACAACTTCTCCAAAAAGGTAAGAAACTCATCAAGATGCAGATTCAACAAAATGCTTTTCCCTCCCCCCCGGGCACTCAACACAATGGAGACCATTGCTTCCTAAGGAGGGAGGATTGATCTAGGTGGATATCGGTGGCCACCCACCTTTTCCAACTGGCTCAAAACAATTTTCTGGCAATTTTGGTAATTTACTATTTTTAGCAGTTTTTAACTTCTGGGGTCATTTTGAGGGTCTAAATGAAGGTTTTTTGGGATTGAGATTTTCAATAATAACCAAAGTCTCTGATTGATCCCCCTAAATGAATATCCTCGACGATACCTTTCCAACGAGCTATCATGCTCCCCAAACAGAGATCGTATGCAAAGTTACGCCCCTGGGAAGTTGATACACCAAACTACCCAAAGCGAGGTCCACAAAACTATTGGTTTTTCATCTTTCGAGGTTAGGGTTTTGGATTTTCTTTATGATAAAAATTCCTTTGGAGCCTCATTGTAAAATCATCTTATTGTGGATGCGAGTAGTCGTCACATCTCTTCTCATAGATAAGTTGTCACAATTCTAGCGAGTCTTTCACTCTATATTTTATAGTCTTTGTACATTTTCACTCATTAATATAAATTTGTGTATTATTGCATCTTTGTGTTTATGGTTGCATCTTTGATACATTTAGGTTACATTGTTGAATATCTAAGATATCTCTGTACATTTCTTTATTATATCTCCGCTCTCATTTCGTGCCGAAAATAATCCAGATCAAGATAAGCTAAAGAGCCATCTGAAGGGTCCCAGACCTTGTACTCAATGTATAAACCTAATTGGGAAGACACTTATATAAAGGTAGGCGATCCACTTTTGGCATGGATGCGGAACAAGTTTTAACTAGGAAAGTTTTCTACTGTAAGGATTTAAAGCAACAAACTTTAAATTTTTAGATGTCACTTCATTTTTATCTTTGATTTCATGAAGGACTCAATTATTCAATTTATGTGACACACACCTCTCTTCTTGTACTAAAGCAATCATAGGAGCTCCTAGTGGTTCATAGTTCCAAAGTGATGCAATTGGAATAAAAAATCCATTATGAAAGTGTTTTCGATGAAACCCCATTCTCAATGCCAAGATCAAGTTTATCATCTAGAGGAGAATTTTGAAAATGTTTTTCTTCCACCCCGCTTTTTCACAAGTGCTTCTACCTCTGCATCGTAAAAAAATATTGAATTGGTTAAACACTTCCACTTAAAGAATAATGTTTATTTAGACACTTACACATAAAAATATTAAAAAATATTTAACTGATTACACACTTACTTAAAAAATAATGAATAATGTTTACTTACACACTTACACTTAAAAAGTGTAAAATGTTTATGTAGATGCTTATAATTAAACACTTATATATTTAATGTTTAAGGTTTAAACACTTAAAATTAAAAAAATGTTAAAAGTTTATTAAGATATTTTTAATGTTTGCTTAGACATTTATACTAAAAAACTGTTTGTTTAGACACCTACATTTAAAATAAAAATATTTAAGGTTTTGTTAAACATTTTTAATTTTTAATGTTTGTTTAGACACTTATACTAAAAAAATGTTTGTTTAGACATTTACATTTAGAATAAAAATATTTAAGGTTTTTTTAAACATTTTTAATATTTGCGTAGACACTTAAAAAATATTTAATGTTTACTTAGGCATTTGTACTTAAACACTTATCCTTAAAATAAAATAAAAATATTTAATGTTTACTTAAATACTTATTTTTTAATATTTGTTTAGACACTTAAACATTTATTTTTTAATGTTTTCTTAGACACTTATAATTTAATGTTTGCTTAGACATTTATATTTAAACACATATTTTTTTAATGTTTTCTTAAACACTTATACTTAAAATTAAAAAAAAATAAAAAGTATTTAATGTTTACTTATACACTTACATTAAAAAAAAAATAATCAGGGATTGATCTATTTTTATACACCTATATGTTTTTTAATATTTGTTTAGACACTTATACTTAAATATTTAATGTTTTCTTACACAATTACGTTTAATCATTTACACTTAAAATAAAAAAATATTCAATATTTGCTTAAACACTTTCACTTCAAAAAAAAATTAAGAATTAAAATGATTATATTTGATATTTGCTTATACATTTACACTTAAAAAGCATTTAATGTTTGCTTAGATAGTTATACTTAAAATAAAAAAAATATTAAATATTTACTTAGACACTTACACTTAAATACTTATTTTTGAATATTTGCTTATACACTTAAAATCATAAAAAAGTATTTAATGTTTGCTTAGACATTTACACTTAGGGATTGATTTGTTTTTATGCACCTATATATTTTTTTAATGTATGTTTAGACACTTATACTTTAAAAATATTTATTATTTTCTTAGACACTTATGCTTAAAATAAAAATATTTAATGTTATCTTAGACACTTACACTTAAAAATAAAAATAAAATATTAGGTATTAGAATGATTATATTTGATGTTTGCTTAGAAACTTACACTTTAAAATATTTAATGTTTGCTTAGACATTTACACTTAAACACTTTCAAGATTAGGGATTGGAATGATTATATTTAATGTTTTGTTAGGCATTTACACTTAAAAAGAAAAGATTACGGATTAAATGAGGATTGAAATGATTAGACACTTAAAAGTTAAAAATGGTTTAGTGAGTGATTAATGTTTAGACACTTACACTTAAAAAAAAATATTAAGAATTAAATGGGGATTGGAATGATTAGACACTTAAAAATAAAAAAATGGTTTAGTGAGTGATCGGAAAAATGGATTGCAATGATGAATGAAGGGAAATAGGAAAACGTCATAATGGATGTGCGTAGAACCCCTAGAATTTTCTCATCCTTCTTCTAAAGTTGGGGTATCAATGTTTTGTGTCCTATAGGGATGTCAATAGATTGATGTCTATCGAAGTCAAAAAGGGAAAAATAAAAGGTGTAATATCCAATAATTTACAAGAATTTCCAATGTCACAATTGATTTTTATCGTTGGCTAAAAGATCAACATTAGATTTCACACCCAAATGTAGTAGTTTGTCTTTCAAAAGAAGTACTCATACAACTTATCACAAAGTCTTAGATATTGACCTTGATCATGCTAGCTCAAACAGGGGGTGCAATTATCATAAACACAACAGTAGCAACATAGATGAATGTCATTTCCTTCAATAGAATCACTCCTCTTCTTCCAATTAGGGCTCATGATCTCCTCTAATCCAAGTTCTTGCCTCCCAATGAAACACTACTTATAAACAAGACATCACGTCTCAACCTGACACTTCTATAATACAAGCTCTTCCTTGTTACTATATTAAACAAAGATTAGAAGGATTAGACACTTAAAAAATAAAACATGGTTTAGTGAGTGATCAATAGGTTGATGTCTATCGAGGTCAAAAAGGAAAAACAAATAGTAACTTCCAATAATTTACAAGAATTTTTGATGTCATAATTGATTATTACCATCGGCTTCAAATATCAACATTAGATTTCACACCCAAATCATAGTAGTTCCTCTTTCAAAAGAAATACTCATACAACTAATCACAAAGTTCTAGGTATTGACCTTGGCTAGGCTATCTCAAAGAGGTAGTGCAATTATCATAAACACAACATTCACAACATAGATGAATTCCATGTCCTTCAATAGAAAAAATCTTCTTCTTTTGAGTATGATCCAAGAGGATCTGGGAATGATCACAGATGTACAGAAAGATTTGGAACATGCACAAAGGTCCAAAATGGTTCAGAAATGATAAAAATTAAAATTCTTCAAATCATTCATCAATGCATAGAAATCATCCTCAACATTCCAACGACACAAATGGTACCTCAAACAGAGTTCATATGCAAAAGTTATGAGTAGTCAAAGTTCAGGTCAAACATGTCAAAGTCAAAGTCAAAGTTATAAAAAGGTGACACATGCCACCAATGCAAGGGTGAAACTACATGTGGCATGACCATACATGGGACATAGCCACACCCCAAGGTGCCATCTGGACTTATTGTACAATCATTGGGTAGTTGAATTGGCATATGGTGGATGAATTGTTGAATGACATGTGGCATTGGAGAGACAAAGATAGGTTGCCACGTGGCAACTTCCCATTGTCCAATATTGGTTAAATGTATTAAAAGTTATGGAGTCAATGGGGGTCGAAACCTCAACCTCCATTAGCCTTAACAAATCCCTCCATACCAACGCACTATGCAATAGTTCTTAACCCATATGAGGCAAGAAATATATATGAATTAATAAAAAGGTTCATTTGGGTGGCTAAAGGACCGAGGGCCTAAGCCCTAGACCCTTATCCCTTGAACTACCATATAACCCAAACCATAGTTTACGAAAGGGGTAATGATATATATGTATCCACGGGGCATGGTATATGACCATATGTTATATGGTTCCAAAAATCGCGCGAGAGGTTTCAAACTATATATATTATATAAAGTAAATATATATCCATAATGAACAAAATACCATGGAATATATGGAAGCCGACGAGAATGGAACCTCCGACCTGCCAACTTTAGAAAAGACTTAAACAACCTCCACTAGCCAACTTTCCGCTATGTTTGATTAGTTACAACTAGGTAACTACACAATATAGTTAAAGCCTACCCTAAAGTTTCGGATAGTGGTTAGGGGCCCACTCATATTTAATGGTGTGTGACCCAAGGCAAAGGACACACAGTTAATGTAGATTTGGTCTTGTAATTCATGCCCTATGGTACCAAATTTGTGATGCTACACTACAAAGTGTGTCGAGTGGGACGAAATTTCAAGTATTTTATATCAAATTTGTACAATTTTTTGCTAGGAATTCAACGGTGCACTCTGTTTCTACATTTGAGCAACATGTAAAAAGGTCATTGTAAAATGTAAGTATTTGGACATTAATATAAAAAGTCTCTATTGGAAGTGGACCTCGAGAGGTAGCCCAGATTGGGTGAACTCTGTTTTTTCCAACTTGTGTATGTGATTATTTATTGTTGTTCATTTCAAGTTCAATTATTTGGAATTTATTTATCATTAAAGTGCATTTGGTTAGATAAGTTTTTCACATGTAATTCACAAAACAATCAAGCGATCATTTTATTTCGAAGATCAAGTAGATGTATATGTGTATTTAAAATTATCAACATCTAAGGATTTTTCATATCAAGTTGGTATAGAGAAGGTTTGGCAAGTAGTTTGAGTGAATGCTTAAAATATCCAAAGTCAAACTTGGTAAAGGAAAACTTGCAAGTTATAATTCTGAAATTGGAAAGAGATTTTGACAACATAAGATGGATTTTAAAAAAGGAGGAGAAGAATATCATCCCATGAGTCATGAATAGATCAAAGTTATGCTTCAACCATTGAAAGAAACAATAAATGAGTTAGAACAAACAATTCAAAATCTTGCAAGCGGAGAATCTTCGATAAAAGGAGAAGGAGGAGGTGAAGGTGGTGGGCCTTCATAGCTCCCTTTCGCTTCCTCGTCATCATCATCAGTTTCTTCTGAAGCAAGTAAACATTCTTCTCGTTGAAATAAGTCCTCTAAGAAATCTGAGCATAATCTACAATTACTAAAATTGGATGTTAAGTTCAAGTTGTCAACCTAAGATAGAGAATTGAATTCCAAGAAATTGGACAATTGGATCAAGAAAATAGAAGTATATTGCATGGTTCAAAGAATTATGGACGAGGCTACAAAGATATAGTTAGTTTCTCTTTGACTAAGTGGCACTGCCTTGATATGGTGGGAGAGTAATATCCAAGTTGATCTTATTCAAAAGGGTAAAGTAATATCTTCTTGGGATAAGTTTATTAAGGCTATCAGGAAAACATTATATCCACTGGCACATACACAAATGACAATGATCGAGTGGCAACATCAGAGATAGGGAAAAGGCCAGAATATTCAAGCATATACACAAGAATTCAAAAAGAAGGCATTATCCCTAGGAATTCCATTGTATACTCATGAAACTCTTATGAAGTATATTAGTGGCATGCACTCATATATTCACCACATTATTCTAATGTTTATCCCGACTAACATTGATAAGGTGTCAATACAAGATACACATCGAAAGGCTAGTAAGGGTAAGCACGTGAGCGAAGATAATAAGTCATTCAAGTTTGAAAAGAAACCAAAAGATAAATGAAAGAGTAAGAAATCAGTCACAGTGAAGTAAGTTAAGGTAAGAGTCGGAAGACCTACATGTTCCCACTGTAAGAGAAAGGGACATGAGGAATCACAATGTTGGAAGTTGCATCCATAATTATGATCGAAGAAATTCAAGGATAAAGGGAAGAAAAATACTATTGCATCAACTCATTAGGATCTAGGGTCAGATTATGAAGATGAATCAAAGATCATGGCCATAGGAAGAAAAGATATATCAATTATCAATTCAAATTATTCAGTTCAATCTTCCAAGATAGAAAATGATATTGATCAAAATAAAAGGAGTGAGCTTTTTCATGTCAGAGTTATAGTCAAGCATACAAAGGTAGATACTTTGTTTGATAGTGGATATCAAGTTAATCTAATATTTGAAGCAATTGTTAAGAAGTTGGGATTGAAGACGACACCTCACAAAAATCCATATCCATTAATGATATTAAAATAGGGGGCTGACTTGTTTTTCTATCCAAGCACCTTCTACTCCATTAAAATAAACTTCAGGACCTTGCTCAATGTCTTAGTTGTGCAAGAGAAATTATGTGTCAAGTTTTAGCATCTTTTAGGTGTTTATGTGTGAGGAAATTTTAATGGTTAAATATGTTGTTTAAATAAAATACAACAGCAACATAAGTGCATCAATTATAACCAACAAACTCACAACAATAACAAGATGATAAAGGATTTCACCCTCAACTGGGCTACATCTCCTTGAGCCTCCATCAATGGACTAGGCTCTCTAGGATTAGTTTGTCAAAGATTCTTTTACAAGATGATTCTTAACTCCAATGGATTTACTGACTATACCATTGGGTTCAGAATACATAAAAACCCCAAAAATGACTATTCGATCTCTAAAAACAGACCATGGTTCATCCAGGCATGACCTCTTCTACTGGTGGCCTTGAGCTTCCCTGAGCTTCCTTGTGGAAAAATCACCTGTAAAAGTACTCAAATGGATCTGAAACTTGTCCCAATGTGTTCATAGCATAAAAATTAACAATTAGTCAAAAATGACTATTCAGTCACAAAAAATAGACTTGGTCTCATCTGAGCATGGCCTCCTTCAATGGTGGCCCTAAGCTCCCTGGAGCTCCTGAAACTTCAAGGTAAAAAAATATGCAAAAGAAGTCTCCAAATGGATTTGAAAACAATACCAATGGATTCAGAACATCCAAAAACCCTTAGTTGGGCTTTTTTGGCACTTCATTTGGCCAAAAGATGAAGAAGATAGGACTCTTGCCATTTTCCTCCTTCAAGCTTGTTGTCTCTGGTTCACCAATTCGCACCTACTGTGTGAGTAAACTAGCTTCTGGGTGTTTCTCATGCCTAAACCCAGCACACGTTCCCATTTCCAAAAAATGCGCAAAAAAGTAGAACAATTAGGGAACCTAGCCCCCAAAACGCAGAGGTGTTAGGCACATGGGGGCCATGTGGCCATGTTTCCTGCACATAAAAAGGGCTACGTTTGCAAGAATGCACCTGGGCTTGAAAAGTGGCATGAGCATAAAAATTAACCATTTGAATAGAACCCACACTTCGTTGCATGGTCATATGGGCAGGTATAACGACTAGGGGCTGGGGCTAAGCCCCAGCCCTACCCCCGCGCCAACTGTTAACAAATTCAAACTTAAATAATTTTAAAAACATGGATATGTTAAGTAACAATGCGTGGTGCAATGGTAGTCATGCCCTTTCCAAAGCTTTCGACTATGGGGGAGGTCCGGGGTTCGATCCCCACAGACTCCATAAAATTTTACCCTATAGTATGGTGCCACATGGCAGCCCATGCCTGTGCCACGTGGCACCACCCTATTGGCCCATCAACATGCTATATGTCCAAATCTAATTCATCCACTTCTACCAAATCAATGCTTGACACGTCATATGCCAACTCATCTCCTGCCACATCGGCATCATGCCATGTCACCTGTCACGTGTGAGTCATACCTTGCCATGTCATCATGTACGAACTGTACAGTCAACATTTTTTTGCTTGTTTGGCCAATCAAAAAGAATGAGATATCGCACTCATCTGATGTTCGTTTGACTCCGTTCGAAGTGTGTTGGGTTCATGAAAACAAGGGCTACGCACCTATTCGTTTTGAGGTGATTCCGAACAATTTCATTTTGGGCTAAAATTTGACCCCTAGTATAGATTTTGATCACACATTCCCACTAAAAGGATTTTGGACCCAAAAAAGTTCATGATTATCTTCCTGAGTTTCAATACTCTTCTACTTCCAAGTTCTATCAACTGATTCTACTTGAAAATGTCTTTTTGGCAATCACCTGGGTACCTTGACATGCCTTGCACTGCAACTGGCTATGTCCCTCAACCACTGTTCTCTGGCTACTGATGACCCACTGTTCTCTTTGTGCTTGGAAGACTGACATCCTTCCCACTAAGAATCAATTCCCTCTTGTGAACTCTTTGGCATCAACACAATCCTCTCTACAATGGCTGCAAAAACATTTCCTGCGACATCTTGTCACAAACCAAGAAAAAACCATCAATCTTGAAAACAAATTTTATACAAGACTGAAAATGATACCAACAAAGTCTTTTTTCTCTTCAAGCAAACGGTCGCATCTTTTTACTTCATCAAAGTACATGGCGTTTTCCTGCATCTTGGTGTACTCAATATCGACTTACAAGCCGACACACACCATCGACTAAACATAAGTTGAAAAACATGATCGACACAACATATTCATCAAGACAACATCGACACAAGTCGAGACTCATTTGAAACATATCAACATTCCAAAATGACAAGTCGACATTCATGATACACAACCATGCTACAATCATGAGTCACTCATAATGAAACTTTCAAAAATTTCACTGTTCACACATACAAAATCACATGCATGTGCATAGCTCTTCAACTCTCCTTCAAGTACAAACATAAGTACATAAACCCAAAAACATGTGGGTACTTAAGAGATGAAAATAAAAAAGATAAATGTTTGCAACAAGTGAGTATCATACCCATCTTTTACATCCTCCTGGCGAAGTTGTGCAACAACAAGAATGCTTTCAAATGAATTGCATTCACATGCAAACTTGCATCATACAAGTTATGATAAAATGTTGCAACTTGTCAAACTTTCAATAGAAATGCATACATAAGGTTGAAAAGTGCATCTACAAACAGAAAAATGCAAGCCTTATTTGTTCAAGAAATCTAACCATTTCTTACCAAGCCAAGTCAATGGTGACTTTTTATGCTGAACATCGTCTTCTTGTGAATCATCTTGACTCACATCGATGATGGAATCTCCTCTTCCATTCTTGCCAATCTCTTTATCCATCTTCTTCTCATGTTGTGGATGAGTGGTTGGATGCAATGTCCAACATTGGTCAATGAGATGACCCCTCTTCTAGCAATGAGTGCAAATCTTTTGCATCTTCCTTTCAAGTTGCCTTCTCTTGGAAATTTTCCTGAATGTGGTCAATCTTTTCCAACATCTTGAAACATGATGATTATCTAAACCACAATATGTACACGAACGTTTTCTTCCATTTTTACATGAAAATTTACCATGCTTAACATAATCAAAAGAAACTAAATGATAGGCAGAAATATACCTTGAACATTCACCTTTATCGCCTTCTTGAGGAGGTGAATTTGAAGAGTTACTAGCTCTCTTTTGAAGACCAACAATAGTGTTCTTGTCCTCATGGCTTTCACAACTCTTTTTTCTCACACATTTTCATTCATCTTGAACACATACTTTGCATGCTTGAGGGATTGAACTTGCAACAAAAGTTGTTCTTGGAATTTTTTCCCTTGTCTCCTCAATTTTGGAATATGCTCCATCTTTTCGTTCATATCCAAGACCCCTATACTTAGGCCTCTCCTCAACAATAATAGTCTCAACAATGCCTTGTGCATGCTTGCCTAACTCTCTACCTTCATAGCCCATTTTTAACAATAACTTGGACCCTATTCCTCTAGTGTGATTTTCAAAAACACCAAAGCATTCATCTTGAGAGGAATTTGAAGAAAAACTAGCACTACATACCTCATATTCATGCATGTACTTGGTAAGGGTTTCCTTTGCCTCATGGATTTGAGTCTCCATCTCATGCAAATTTTCAAGAAGCTGGTGCTTCTCCTCCTTCATGGCCTTCAACTACTCTTGAAGGACAATGCTCTCTTTTCTATCTTCCCACATCTCTTGCACCACATCTCTCATGGTTAGAAACTCCTCCAACATCTCTTTGTCAAAGAACTTGGCTAATGAATATGTATGAGAACT
>ML824965.1:73328-90426 GCA_009831015.1 Picea engelmannii
AGGAGTGTTGATAAATAAGAAGATGACACAATAGCAGATCCTGACAATATCATGCACATCAATAGTCCATTAGCCAATGAAATAAAGATGAAAAAAGAAGAAGATGGAGAAATGTTTGGGTGCACAAAACAGTGGTGATGATGATGAACTCTCATAATAAAATAAGTCTATAGAATTGTGATATGAATAGAACAAATAATATCTAAAGAAGAAAGAAATAAAGGAGTTAAAAATATATAAATACATAGTATGAACAAAGCAAAGTTATTAATGGTATCAAAGAATAGTAAAAATATCTTGGAATCAAATAAATAAAAGTAATAACATACTTTAATGATTGATTATAAATGGAAAATGATCAATTGGTAATGTTCATTTGGTATCATTGTATATGATCAATTGATATCAATTGGTGTTATGAGGAAAGTCTATGTATGGCTAGGGGTAAACCACAACAAACAGAAATGACTGCAGAAATCAACTCTAATCTCAAGTATGCTATATAAACAAATATGATAAAAAGAAAAGATAAGAGACCTATCTCGTCCAAATGTTCGATGAAGTCCACCATTGAGCACTTGACCCAAATCAATATACCTGCAACTAGTCCTCAACAACCAAACAACACAAGAATATGTTGATAATATATAATGTTAGCACATTCAATAGCATAATCCATCAACATTCATAACAAATACTCCCATGGAATAATAATTCAAATATTTGTGAGATATTAATTGGATGAGAAAAGAGTATTTCTAATAAGATGTAATCAACAAAGTGAATGAGTTACAAACTTCCTTGTTGGGATGGTTCGGAATTGAGAATCTAAGTTCCTTCCAGTTGGGCCTTCAATCCTCCACCAAAGGCAAGCTCATATGAGAGAGACAATAAAATTATCAATGAATAAGGGAAGAGCTTGGGGTTTAAACAATGTGTTCAGACTTAAAGGAAAAAGGGATGCAGACTCAATGTGAAGTGAATAATTTCTCCATTGTAACTTTTCTCTCAAATTTGAATTCTTTCTCCTCTTTTCCATGGATCAGATTTGGCCCATTTATAGCCTTCAAGTGAAACTAAAGGGCCAATTCGAAATGTTTCCAGTATATGGAAGGTCAAGGATCATAGATCTCATGACATGACATGGAAACTCGACACTATTTTTTTAATTTTGGGCACATTTCCCAATGTACACGAGTTGTAGTGGTGTAACTGGCATATACTCATGATGCAATATAGGCAGGGCACTTATATGTGGGAAAAATATATTTTTAGCTCTGGGATTTGGAAAAAGGGAATTCAAGTCTACATATGGAAATGGAAACAGGCCTTCTGTGCAAGATTGTGATGAAAATCTTTCTATAACAGATGATCCCTAATGTGTGAGGTTAAATGAGTATCTGTGATGGACAAAATACATTATAATAACTAGAAGTGCAGTAATGGTGACCTAGCTTTAAGAAATAGTTGCTCATTACAATTTGTACTAACTTTCAATACATGGATGCCAATTTTAATTACATTGTAGATCCATGTGAAAATATACCAAACAACTCCCCATGGCCATGAATAGGAAAATAAAAATGTGGTTACATGCCAAAGGTTGTCATAGTCATGAACAAGGCCCAGTGAAACAAGTCTAAAAATAAATCTGAAGATATTTGTATACAATGGAGTAAAATATGAATTCCCATGATCACTGAAGTCACACAGGTACTTGTCCAATGAAAAGGTAGAAATAGCTTAGGAAAGCTGCGACTATAAACTGATGCCTTCAAGTCTTCTACACAATCTTCCAAAGGTGCAAGTACACATCATGTGAATAAAGGAGATGAGGTCGAACACAATGAGACTTCATTTGATTACTGTTCATTGAGGTATACCGTTAACAAACATGAGACAACCTACTGATAATGAAAGTAGTTATCAAGGCATCGAGTACATTCTTACAAGTTTTAATAAAGGAGTCGAGGTTGAACACTTGAAGAATCCATCGATTAGGAGACATTGATGAATTCCATCAAGAGAACCTGCCACTAATGAAGGCAATCCTCTAAGTACTCATAGGACTCTAGGGCTCATCTCCAGAATATATGAGATGAATTTGATGGAAGGAGAGCCACTGAAAGGAGAGAATTAAGGCATCTCTCATCATTCAACATGAGGTACAAATTAGGAGGTTAATGATTTGGAGGAAATTGCACAAAGAAAATGTTCACGAACCAATGACCATGTGCTTCTTTCCCATGTTCCAGGTGCAAGAGGTACACGAAAAATACCCTCTAAATAGAATCAAATGAGGAAAAATGCTAACAAAGGCGAGGAAACCACCAATACGGCTAATGGCATCCAAGACATTCCACGAATCCCAATATGTGAATAGATGTCTTGTCTTCGAACACAAGGGAAACCACCTAGTCAACGACCAATGATGGAATGTCGACTATTGGGTTCAAGGTTACCTACCAATGAGGAAATTAGGACTAGGGCGTGCAATATTACTACAACTTCATGTGATTCTGAGACAAATTGAGGGTATGGCCGACATGAAAAGTCATGAGTTCTAAGGAATGGCTAACACAGGTTGATAGAAATCCTTTGAACAAGAGCATGAGACACATGGAAAACTCAGGAAGCATAGAATCAATGATGAAACCATGAGATGTAGGAGGCATCAAACAAAATCTCCATAGGGATTGGAAGAGTAACTAGTTGGGGGAGTAAATTATCTGTAACGAGCTCAGCTTCCTAAGGCCATGCTAAACCCAAAATTATGATGACAAGTGGACTCAAAAAAATTGTGCTATGTTCAAAGGTGACACGAATGCTTCCAATATAAGATAATACTCCCTTCTCGCCCACATTTTTTTGTTTTTTCATAGTCAAATGAATGTTATGATATAGAGGAGGGAACGAGTGTCACAAGTAATCAAAACTAGTTCTAGCAGTGGAACATACCTATGCTCAATGTAAGGAAGTGCATGCGAGAGATGGACACTTGAGGGAATGTTCCCTCCTAGGTATAGGGTGTAAAGTTGTGAAGGACATAAACAAGGCTCTTCTTGGTTGAGGATGAAAAATTGCTAAGGCAAATAGTTTATAATTCAAAGTGAGAACCGACAATAGGCTCAATACTGCAAGAAAGGGCATGAGATGCAATCACAACTTAATGCCAAAAGATGTCCTTTTTCATAATCTTAGTCAACTTGGTTTGAAAAAGGGATAAAATTGTACCAAATAGATGCCCTTTCCAATCCAATTTACGAGTGTGAAAGAGACAAGTTCACTCGAAAATATTTTCTCTTTTTGAAAATGATTTGGAAAATATATTAACCAAGACTCACGACCTTTCAAGTCCAATTTAACGAGCATGAAAGGGACAAATTCATTCGACAATCTTTTGATTTTTTAGATGAGTTGGAAAATAGATTAAATCTGACTCTTTGAGAGGTTTGTAGGAGGCATGCCATGGAGGAGGCCAAGGCTCCCATGTTGGACTTCTGTAAAAGGTCAACATCTTACAAATAGCTGACACAAGATTGGGAAAACCCAAATCTCTCAAAGTCAAAGAGGATAAAGGGCTAGCAGAGGTTACCTTCTCCGTGATATATCAGATAATGTCTCTTACTTGAAAAGACATAGGAGGAGGCATTGGATACCCCACAATACCATCCCAATCAAAGGGAACTTCTCCAGGACTTGAAGGAAGAGTACTCGGGTAGAGTAAAATTCTCTCTTGTTTAGAAGGTGCAGTACTAGAAATGATAATGATATGGGTGAAGGATGCATCACCCTCCAAGGGAAGGGTTGGATTGACTAGAAATTTCATTGATATGACCACTTCTTCAATTGTTGGTTGAATAGGATGTCTAAAAACAATCCCAGGAGACACATCACCCTCTAAAAGAAGATTTTTATTGACTGGAGATTGCATCGATACAGCCACTTCTTCAATCGTTGGTTGAATAGGATGTGTGAAAACAAGGCTAGGAGATGCATCACCCTAAAAAATGAGGGTGTGTTTAGGAAAGGATTGCATTGGCAAGTATTTTGTATCAATCAAAGGAGAAATAAATTGTGGGAAAACCATCGATTCCTAAAAACCCGAAGGGACCCTAGGTGAGAACCATGATTCTAGTATCATAGTAGTAGTAGGATACAAATGAGTAAGATGATTTCCTTTGCAAGCCCTGCAAAGGAATTTGGGCTAATGTATGAGTCGTCTATTCTTCTCAACCATATGCATGCCCCCAATGTCATTTACAATGGATGGTGACATTCTCTCAGTGTGACTGGAAGAGGCTATAGGTTCATCTCCCACATGATGTACAGATGTTGGAGATGTGATATCAATATGACTCATGATGAATAGAGTGATTCCCCTAGCATGACTAGAAGTGACTGGTTGTGGGTATTCAACATGACTTGTAGAGGTTGTCGACCAATCTCCAACATGAATAGCAGTGGTTGGTGATGGAACTCCAGTATGACTGGCAGTGAATGGACTAGCAGCGATGGTGTGTTGTGGCATTTGAAATCAAGGTCTCATGAAATATTGGTTTTGAGACATTGCAGGCCAGGAAGGGTCCTACTTTACACCTTGTACCTGTCTGAAAAGGTAGTATCTTCCGTCGATTGATCCATATAGGTTTGCATGAGCATCATCAGTGAATTATATGTATGTGAAGAGACAAAAGTATGATAATGATTATTCAAGTGAGGATATATGTTTCCTCCATGTGAATGGGTTCTGTGAATAGGGTATCCTAAACCATAAAATTGATTCCCTCTATATGAAATACCCAAGGATATATGTGGACCCTCCATAGGAAAATTGTTCGTAGGAACTAAAACTGGCATGGTGGATGAAGGATACATGGATGGGGTGTAATAAGTATAATAACCACCCATTTGAGTACTATCTCCTGAAAAAACATGTCTAGGACTAGAACAATAAGAGGGGAGGTTCCAACCTCCCACTGTGAGAGTTGGTTTAGGGACATGAATCCTATCAAATGAAGACGTAGAGAGTGGGGCCATGGTGCGCCCACATCCAAAACTACGATTCATATAGGTGGGCCAGGGAGAGGATGTAAAGCGTGAAGGCACATTTGGCATATCAACAAGAAAATTATTAGAGACCCAAGGCATGGATTGAGTATCATAATTATGGATACCATTATGAAAAGTGGATAGATTTATCCTCATTAAATGAGAGAACATCATGGGGGGGGTAGCAGTAAAGGAGGGAGTCATAGGAACTCCATTATCCATGATAATGACAACTCAAGGCATAGTATATAATATCAAAGGTCTACTAATAATCAAACATCCAATTATGAAAACAAACATGATGAAGTGGCTGAAAGGGACCTCCCTCTCTAAAGTAGGTATGCCTTGCCCAAGAGGGGTCCGAGACTTCACTGCTAAAGATTGAAGGAAATGAAATCAATTATAAGGGCCCTCATGGGATTAACTACCAGTCAGTCAGATCCCCCGAAGAGGTAATCCTCCATAAAGGTTGTGTCTTGTGGACCCTTATTTGACCCAGAGTACCTATAGAATAACCCTTGCAAGTAACCTATGTGGCACCTAAGTCAAGAAACTAATCAACCATGGTATAACTGATGCGCAAGTGAACAGTCGTAAGTTAGGTCCATCGTATGGGCAGGGTAGAAAATATCGAAACCTTGAAAGCACCGCCTCTCATGGAGGTAAAGGAACTAGCAAGATCCCCAGATACAAATAGATCCCCATAAATATCTCTGATGCTAAGAAGGTATCAGGGGGATATACCTTCAACCAACCTCACATGACCTCATGCTTAAATCCAGTGTAAGTGGAGCCTCTTGATATTATCAATTATACAATGGATTTCTCTACTCCCTTAGTTAGACACATATGTTGATTTAATATCCTTGGAGAAGTTTACTCACAAAATCTTATTCCAAGGCTCTAAATCCTAAGCTAGTTTGTGCACCCTAGAAAATAAAATTGTTACTAATCAATTTTAAATTATAGCGTTAATTTTAGGGGTCGTGCTTACTCAAAAGGTGTGGTCATGAAACTAGTGTTATTATGACTCAACAAGTAAAAGATATGAATATGAATACAATGCAAAGTTCTAACTTCAATTTCCAATAAATGATATGCTTCAAAAAATGCAATTTTCAATTCAATTCTACAATTCTAAATAAAATGCAATCAATATAAGAAAAATAAAATGAAAGGACTGAACAAAAACTTGATATAAAGACTCTACTATGTATAAACAAAGACAACCCAAGTAGGATATCAAGGAGAAAAACACCCAGGCGAACGTGCAAGGACAATCATAATGAAGATATAATGAGAAAGGCACCACCCAAAAATTCAACCAAAGACAAGTCTCTTATCATTCCACAAACACTTAATAGTCACCACAAAGGTCTAGGAAGACTCAACAATCATCAAAACCTACCCAACAATTAAGAAACAAAGGTTGATGTACACAACTGTTCAAGGGAAAATCATGCATGTATACAACTTGCAGAAGTAAAGCACGCATATGTACATGTCTGTCAAGCAAAAACCCACATATATGTGTCAAAATACAACTAGGCTAAGGAGAAGGATGAAAAACGTAGACCCAGAATGAACAGAGGTTGTCAAGCAATCATGCGACAAGAAACTCAATATGAATGAGATAAATCTACGGAGAAAAACACTCCAAAACCAAAAAAAGAAGATTCTATCCCCAGTGGATTCACCAATTATGTTACGAGGAAAATCGCTCTATGTCTAGGGGTAAACCACAACAAATGAAAATGACTGCAGAAATCAACTCTAGTGTCAAGTATTCTATATAAAAAAATATGATAACAACACAATATAAGATACCTACCTCATCTGTATGTTTGATGAAGTCCATCATTGAGCACTTGACCCAAAGCAGTATACTTACAACTTGTCCTCAACAACCAAGCAACGTAAGCATATGGTGATAATATATAATTTTATCACATTCAATAACATAATCCATCAACATTCATAACAAATACTCCCATGGAATAATAATTCAAATATTTGCGAGATATTAATTGGACGAGAAAAGAGTATTTCTATTAAGATGTAATAAAAAAAAGTGAATGAGTTACAAACTTCTGTGTTGGCACGGTTCAGAAACGAGAAACTAAGTTCCTTCCAGCTGGGCCTCCACCACTTCAATCCTCCACCAAAGGCAAGCTCATATGAGAGAGACAATAAATTTTTTAATGAATAAGAGAAGAGTTTGGGGGTTGAACTATGTGTTTAGACTTAAAGGACAAAGGAATGTAGACTCAATGTGAATTGAATAATTCCTTCAGAGTAACTTTTCTCTCAAAATTGAATTCTTTCTCCTCTTTTCCATAGCTTGGATTTGGCCCATTTATAGCCTTGAAGTGTAATTGAAGGGCTGAATTAGAACGCTTCCAGTATATGGAAGGTCATGGATCATAGATCTCATGACGTGACATGGAAACCCGACACTTTTTTTAATTTTGGGCACATTTCTCAATGTACGTGGGTTGTAGTGGTGCAACCTACGTATATGCATGTTGTAATATAGAGAGGGTGTGCATATATGGAAAAAATTTTATTTTTATATTTGAAAAAAGGGACTTAAAGTCTGCATAGGGAAATGGAAACAAGCCTTCTATGCAAGATTGCATGGGATGAGGCAAATATTGTGATAACAATTGGTCTCAATTGTTACTCTTGCAAAAATCAAAATATCAAGAAGAAGAATAAACAGATCAAGAAGATCAAGAAGATTAACACCCCTGTCCTTTATGACAAAGGAGAAGAAAATAAAATGCTATGAAACAGTAAAAACTCAAGGGGAGTATTTAATTTGGTCATCAAATGAGGAATTCATTGGATTAGGTTTAAAATACTTGATCATTACAAAAAAAATGGTATCAATAAGACTACCTATTTGAACAAAAATTCCCAAGAGATTGAGATAACAACTGACACATTCACAGGGGCAGAAAAGAAGTAAAAATTTAACTCTTTTTAATTGATTTCAAAGGCAGAGAAATATAGTAAAAAATTATGGTATGAGTGTTTGGTATAAGTAAAAGTTCAAATACTCCAACTTGAAAAGGAGATCAAGGAAAGGGGGAGAAAAAGTATTTGTTTTATACATATCTTAACCTCAACGCCAAAGGGGAATATTGTTGGAATTATTGATTGTGTGTTGTCATTGATGGAAACATGAGTCAACCATGTACAATAATTAGGGGAAAATTAAGATCGCCTTGGGGGATAAGAAATTCATTATCGTTTTTTGTCATGATAGGATCAACAATGATTTTATATTCCTAAAGCTCAGGAGAGATAGTGAGGATATTCTACAAAGAATACACACACAAAATCATAGAATGAAATTTTAAGGTGTTTGGAAAGGATGAAGAAAATCTCATAAGGGAGAGCGCATTGTAGAAGTGTTATTTGTTAGCAATTGGTAAATTTCCTAGAGGTTGAAACAGAAGAAACCTACAAAGTTAACTTTATCCAACCACTTTTAAAGCTAGGATCTAGCCCTTCTAGCTTTAGAGAGGGATCTCTCTATATGATTTAGCTATGTTTTCAATTTAGATATTAGGCTAGGTAAAGAAATCTGTAGGTTTTGTTGTCAAAGTGTTTTTGAATTGGTTGAGACAATATAAACCTCCATTGGGCTATGGGATCTGTTTTTGGTTTTTTGGCTACATCATCACTGTCAAACAAGTCTTCTAAAGGAACAAGACCTCTACGCAAAATATTGGTTTTCAACTGTAAAACATCAGCATCTAATTCGTCCTCGCCTAATTCTCTCGAGTCTATGGTATTTACACTATCAATTTCAAAATCAGAATTATTTACATTTTCATCTTCGTTTTCTAAATCTATATTTGTACATTCAAAGTCGTTTTTACATTGCAGAAAGTCCTCTATCTGATCATCATTACCAAACACTTGCTAGTACCTGATATTGTCAGGAACTGTCGGTCTGCATTTCACCTCAACAGTATATGGGCAAGTTGGGCGGAAAGGAATCTTACAGGTGGCTGCTGACGTAGCCAATCCGTCGGCCAGAATATTTTGGTCCCTCGGCATTACCTGCAAGTCAACCTCATTAAAACACCTTAAAGCATCAAGAACAGTGTTCCTATAAGCTCTAAGATGTGGGTGCTTAGAAGCATACTCACCTTTGATTTGTTTTATTATCAATTCATAGTCACCTCTTACCATTATCTGTTTGGCACCAACTTTTTTCAAAAGCTTCAGACCGAGCATCAAAGCTTCATACTCAGCAATATTGATAGTACATTGGAAATTTAGTTTGTAAGAATGGTTTTCTGAATACTTGTTTCTGTGATTATGCAGCTAGACTCCTGCTCCTGCTCCTTCTTTACTCACTACTCCATCAAATTCCATGCTCCAGAAATCAGCGGGAAATTCTCTGGTTATAACGTTCTTCATCTTTGCCACCTCACTGCTTTTTGGGCCTTCATATTGACTAGATGTGTCTTCCACCAGCTGAGTATCTTTCTCTCCCGTGTCACCATCATTATACAAGATAAACGAATCTAAATCTGAATGCGCAGAGTAAAGGGGATAATTGTGTGGCTACTAACCATGTACTTCATCAAGGTTTCTCTGTATAGCCTTCTTTGTTGCCCGAACACTAGGATAGTGGCATAAGACATATCCAGTTGCAGGGTTCCTTTCAACTTCGCCCCCCAATACCGGGATAGCAACATTCCATACTTCGGTGGGATATCTACAACGACTACATCCATTACCATGCTTTTCGCAGGAATCTGAACCAAGGTGATGCATAGATCTTTGATCAAACCAATACATTTAACTTTATTGGAGTCGAATGAGTGTAAGTCCTTGTATGGTCTGGTGACCTCCAGTCCCAATTTTTCCATTACTGCTTTAGGCATCAGATTGTGAGAGGCACCTGAATCCAGCATAGCGTTATGCAATATCAAGTCGTGTATGTTCAGACTGATGTAAAAAGGAGCAACCTCACCAGTATCGTCTCGACCATCTACTTCAGGTCGGAAAAGAAGCTCTGGTCTATCATCAGTAAGGTTCACAATGTTTGAATGGCTTTCTGATCCAATGGTTAAGGCCTTCGTGCTCATATCGGGTTCAATGGCCAGTGATTTAATCACTTGTGAACGATAACCACCCCTATTCATCAACTCTGTAAGTGGGATGAGAATTTTTATTTTGGTCAATTCTCCCTCTAGGCTAAAGGGTGTAGGAGCTCTGCCTTGACTCATCGATTCTGGTTGGTCCACCATATTCTTCTGCTCAGAAGTACTAGGTGGATTAATAGGTGAAACCTCAGGCTGTGATGGCCTTTTCAGAATGGTGAGTTTTTTTTTCACGGGAGTGTCGACATTACTCTTATCAGGGATCTTCTCAGTAGTAGTCTTCTCAGGAGTCTTTTCAGTAGATGGCTTAGGGGTTGGCTCAGGGGTTTTCTTGGTTTCAAGTATCTTCTGTGTTTCAGTCTTCTTTTTTGGGGAGTTCCCTTAAATCTTCTTACTCTGTAGATTATACTAACGGTGTACCTCCAAAATAGCATTTTCAAAGTCTTGTTGTTCTGCATCTTCATCTTCATCACTCACTTTAGTTTGATTGAGAAGAAAGAGTTCCTTCTCTTCTTGGGTAAGGAAGATAGCTTCATTGTTGTGAATGCCCATGAGGTTGATGTGAGTGTCCTCCAATTCCTCAATTACTTCTCCCCCTTCATTAGCATAGTTTTCTTGCAGGGGAGGTCTAATCTGCTGATCTGGGCCCCTCTGCTCTCTTTGATCCCTAGGATCTCTCTGGCTGATTTGAGGAGGGTTTCTCCTGAAATTGGGGTTCCGAACCTGAGGAGCAAGTGTGTTGTCTCTTGGAGGATTTCTGTCTGACACAGTCATTCTTTCCAGCATTAGCTCTATTTTTCTGAACATAGAATCCAATTTGGAATCTGTGTTCGACGTGGAAAGTTATTCTTTAATTGTGACTCTCCTTTCTAACCTCTGTCGTGCCCTTTTGGCCAATAGATTGGCCTCCACACTTATAGCACTTTTCTGCATGTCCTCCAGGGTAGAAGAATTTCTTTCTCTTAGTTGGTATGACATGTCAGCATCAAATCCATCAGAGAATTTAATCAATGCCAGGCCCAGTGGAGGTTTGATTTCTGCTAGAATTGTGTTGTATAGGTTATTAAAATGGGTACAATAATCTTGTACCATCTCACCTTGATTTCTTCTTACAGTCTCGTATTCTGACAATATCTAGAGAGGGTTTTTCTTTACCTCCCATCTGTCAAGAAAACTCCTTTGAAATGCGACAAGGTCAGGGACTAAGGTTACAGGTAAAGCTTTGAACCACTTCTTGACGTCACCTATCAAAATTTGGGCAAATATTCTCATTTGGACGTCAGCCTCATCAACTTCTTGCAAGTCAAAATAGTCATTCATTTTGTCAACATGTTGCTGGGCGTTTAAAGGTCCCGCTGCATCGAACTGTGGAAGTCTAGTTTGATAGTCTTGGGGAATTGCATGTAGTGGCGTAGCCAACACCAAAGGAGCATATTGAGCTGCCATGATGGGTGGAGGAGGTGTGACAACAACCTGGATGGTCGGCGAGGTAGCGGCTGAAGATGAAGACGAAGAGGGACTGGATAATACTGAGAGAGTGATTTGTGGTTTAGTAGTGAGAGACAGAACTTTGGGGGTTCGAGGTTGCAACACAGTTGGTTCAAAGATGATTTCATTCACAAAACTGTCAGACCTTGTTCTAACCAGACTTCACTATGTAAAGGTATCGAGGTCAAGGTTTTGAGAGGCAGTTGGTTTCTCTGAAAAGGAAGGGGACTTACGAAGGGGAATGGGACTCACTAAAATGGGAGCTAAGGTATTTCACTTGAGCAATTATTCGGGGTTGTCTACCACTAATTTGGGTTCTGGGTTTGGATGAGAGCGAGTGTGAACTTTCTTGGAAGCCAGAACTCTTTTTGGTTTTATATATATATATATATATATATATATATATACTTTTTTATTATTTTGTGAGTCTGAAAATAATATGTACAGAGTTAATCAACCTCTAAACATTACTTTCTTCTCAAATTTAAACTTTCTTTTTAGGGGAAAGAAAACATGAAATTATCAATTTTTTAGTTCGTCCCCAGTATGGTCGCCATTATGTTAGCACTTGGTAAATTTCCTAGAGGTTGAAAAAGAATAAATCCACAAAGGTAACTTTATCCAACCACTTTTAAAGCTGGGATCTATCCCTTCCAGCTTCAGAGACGGATCTCTCTATATGATTTAGCTATGTTTTTAATTTAGATATTAGCTAGGTAAAGAAATCGGTAGGTTTTGTTGTCAAAGTGTTTTTGAATTGGTTGAGACAGTCTACACCTCCATTGGGCTATGGGGTCTGTATTTAATTAAATATGAAATACTACCAGAAATGAGAAAAGAAAGACTTCCACAGGGCAAGATAATATACTCACTGGATCTCTTAATAGATTAAATGATGGACAGAAGAAAAGATGAGAAAGATATATTCAACTAAGAAGCATTTAAGAATTTCTTAATCAAAAAATCACAAGATAAACATTAAAATATTTTATAGTCGGGAACAGGGTATCTAAGCTAAATCCTACAACATACGTTAGTCTTAAATATTAGTTTCAGAAAACAATATAATCACAAAGCAAGAAGAACATTCAACTTAGAAAATAAACATCACCAGTGAACACATGCAAGAATCTTGTAAAAGTGCCTCCTTTTTATTAATGGCAGATCTCTTCAAAAATAGTACAGTCTGATAGCGTCAGGGTGCGAGAATAAAAAACCCTCAATACTTCGAAAGGTGAAGTATTTATAATTCAAATTACAACTGTTCCTGTCATAACTGATCAGGACGTGCTAATTCTATTTTTAGACTAACTAATTTAACTAATCAAAACTGCTTGATGACTTGGTGCAATTGCACGCGGAATTTCTGGGTAGACCATTGATGAAGCCTTCGCATGACCTCATCTGACTGGACAAGTGACTAGACCTAGACAGCTCATCTGCTAATCAAGCAGATCGCAGAGTTCCTCCCATCTGATATGACTAGGCACAGTGACTTTGAGCAATCTCCGATACATTTCGTCCATTTCTGTGTATTTAGTGAATGTGGGCTTAGTGAGGAATATGTATCGGATCTTGTGTTGGATACTGATGTCCAACTGAAGAGCATCCAGGAATGCTTTGCCGGTGATGATCCCTTGTATGCCAACAAAATTTGAACTGTCTTTAGACACTTTAGACAGTCTCTTTTTGTAATCTAGGAGTGTCATCAGTTTATCATTAATAACCTTCCGACTGAGGAGACCTTTGTTTTGGAGAGCCTTGATCTTGCTGAAGAACCTTTGTACCCCTTGGTCCATGACCTAAACCTTTTCTTCGAGCTGCAGCATTAATCCTCTCTTGGTCAAAACCCTTTTGACCTCAAGGATGGTCTTTGTTCTATCTTCTATCTTCAACTCTTCTAGCTCTTCTCTGGTTTTAGAATTGAGGAATTTGATGATATCATTTTCCTGAGTTGGTCTATCTCCCAATTCTACTCTGATTTTCTCAATGGCCTGTTTACTCCTCAGGACCAACTCATTCCGTTCAAACATAATTTGGATCATGGGCCATATCTCATTTATGGACTTTGTGATGTCTGTCCATACATTCTCTTTGACCTCAGCCAAAGTCTTCCCTGCTACTGTTTGCTTTTGGAACTATTTTAATTCCTACTTGAGCTGCTCAGTTACCTATTTTTCTTTAGAGAGACTGTTCTGAAAATAATTCTTGAGTTCCAAGAGGTTCTCAACTTCCTTTTTCAGCCTGTTGATCTCAGTTTCTTGTAGGTTCATCTTCTCCATGGACTTGGTGAGGTCTATTGTCTTCTCTTGAGATGTCGTTGGGGTTGTGGAGGGGACTGCTGTCACTAGTGTTGTTCTTGTCCCTGAGATTAGGATGACAGTCAATGGAATGGCTTCCATAGACTTCAACTGCTCTTTCTCCTTTAGCAGTTTCTCCATTTCCTCTTCCATTTCTTTGAGTTGGGCATTCTGCTCCATGAGAAGCTTGAGCACTTTGCCTTTCTCACCTTCTTTCTCTACTATCTCCTTCGCCTGCGAGTCTTCTATGGGAGGGAGCTTCAGCTGTTTCCTCAAGGAGGCGATGTCTGCATTTTTCTTGTTTATCATTTCCTCTGTAGATTTGACGTTCGAAGGATCATAGCCGATCTTGAGGACCAGCTCCTCCAACATCTTAATTCTATTGTCCTTTGCAAAGGACGATATTTTTTCCATCTTGAGTTGCGTTTGAGCATTGTTGAACAACACCTAAAATTTGGCTATTGAAGCTGAAGCATGCACCAATGTATGGAAAACCATCTCACCTGTCTGTTTGTGTAGATCCATCTAATCTGTTGGGTGCACATCCTTTGCCTGGAATTAGAAGGTGGCCCTCTTATAGTCCGAGATCACCTTGGGATACGGAACCTGCGCTTGGAGGAAGGCCATGTGCATCCTACCCTTTTCTGTGTCGAATGCAGACAACAGTCTATGCTGCACAACCGACGTTTGTTTCTAAAACTGAGCATAAGTACTGCTAGTAAGGGTTTGATTCTTCTTCTTGATCAGCTCGTACTTCTTGAAGATGCTCAATTTGGGCGTAGTCTTGCCTAGCTGAGTGTCCAGGGGAGAGTCTGTGGATTTCTTCGGTACTGCTGAGGTGATTTCTTTATGTTGGCTCAAACCGAAGGGAGAAACATATGGCTCAATCCCTGTGGTAGGTGGAACCTCTTTTTCTCCAGTTGGACCTGGAACAAAGACTGTCTTGGGCCTCTTAGTGTGCAACTGGAAATCCTTGGATGATACCTACATGACATGTGGGGATGAATCTCGTCGAGGCCTCTTTTCTTTAGGGACCTGTGGTGTAGTAGTTGGTGGTACAATGGTCAGGGGAACCTGTTGTTCAACTTCGATCAAGGTGTCAGGCACCCACACTGTCTGATTGGAAAAATTTTCGATCTCGGGCTTGGACTCGAACATACGGGATGTTTTTATTTTTCACCTGCATTTCTGAAATGATCCCACATGGATCATAGTGCCATGGGAAACTCATAAATAATTTCATTTCTTTCAACATTCTGCCAGCTTCTTCCCCAGCGCCTCGACTGTTGCAAATGAAAGAGCCAATTTTCCCCTTGATCCGCAGCTGCTGTTTTTTCTTCAAAGATACGAAATGAATATCATCTGAATTCATGATCTGTCTTATGTACTCTAAAGTAAATATTCTTACCAGCACATACTTTGGCAGCTTGTAGGGTGCCAATTCGCACCTAAAAACTCTAATCTCGGTTTGGTTTTGATAGAGGTACCAGTCCCCTGTCTTTGCGTTGTCCGAGAGATGCAGAATTCTCTGGACTTTGTCGTTTATTCGTGGCTCGGGCCTGCCACTCAACATGCTTACCACAGGGTGGTAGAAAAGATCAATGAATGCCTTGAAGCTATACTCTGTGGAGTTATGCTTCAGCAAATATGTTCATGCTGTGACGGGCTGAGGCCTTCCATCTTCATCAATTTTTTGCATAGAAAAACTGAATTTATCTGCTTGATAGAAAACAAACATGTAGGTCAATATAGATGAGTATCTGAACATGCCTTTCGTGCCAAAATTCATGAACTATTCATGAATATTGTCGGCCAAGAAGCTGCTGAAATCAAATTGTGTGGTGCGTTTTTCATCAGTGGAGAAAATGGATAGAAAACCCAGAATGGGCTCATCTACCCACTGGTCGGAATAGTACCCTAAAAGAGCACAAAGGGAGGAAATGACTTGGTTTCCCTTGGTGGAGAACATGGACGACGGGTAAGGGGGATTAGTGGAAGGGAATTGAGCAGAGGTGGGAAGGAATAACTCGAATATTTGAGCTCTCTAGGGAAAATTCATCTTCTGATACAACTCTGTGAGGATTTCTAGGTTGAAAGGAGAAGCGGAATCGGCACGGGGAATTTGCATCATTTGATCTATGTCTTAGGGCGTGATGAAGAACAGGGCATCTCTGCATGAGGAGATGACAACCCTCTGGTCAAGAATATAATGAGCTTGGAATTTAAGGGAGAATTCGGGAAAGTGGTGGATCTGGGAAAAAGGTACAAGGGAAAATTCAACTCCGAAAGTCCAATTTCATCGCTCTGGTCCAAGAACACCTCCCGGAGACATGACTGGAGGTTTGAAAAATCAAAATCACACTTGGTATCTGTGATCTATCTGTCTTTGTTGAACAATGGGAGTTTGTCCAGGTCCACAGGAGGTGGGAGAAAAGGATTCTCCTCTCCTTCTGCTTGTCTTGGCTTTGGCACCATCTCAGCAACAGTACCTGCAATAACCAAGAAGTTAGTGGGGTCGACTGACTATGGATGAGGGCGACGAAAATACAATGGAGGAGTAAGATGTAAATTTCTGGTGTGATGGGAGAAAAATGAATGTAGAGGGAATAACGGTAGTTTTATTTAAAACTGGGGTCGATTGAGCGCGGGAGACAGGTCAGTAAGATAACGGGTATGTTATCCTGTAATAAATGGATAACAGGCCACTTGGGGGTGAGATGGCAGGTGACGGTGGCCAAAACATACAGACGGGTGACGTGGAGGCTGGAAATTGGAGGTAAGGGGCTGGTCATGAGTGAAAAGGGTAAGGGACTGATAGTAGGGACTGACAACAGTTATGGGATGGGACATAACTCGGGAGCAAGTGGAACAAGTGGGAGATGACGTCCACGAATGAGGGAGGTTGTCAGATAGCAGATGGGGATGTGACTTTGGGATCAATAAGCTAATGCAACGTATGACAAGGGGCCCGCCATAGGATAATAACCATTCTGGACCCCCCCCCCTTTGGTTAAAAACAAATTATCTCGGGGGGGTCTGAAATCCATTGTAGACCATTGATCTGCATGCTCGTTTCCTGGCTGCAGATCTTAGCGTGTCCTTTATTACTCATTCTGGACCCCCCCCCCCCCC
>ML824966.1:0-61305 GCA_009831015.1 Picea engelmannii
GACTTGAATGCCAAGCATTGTCAATATTGGACATAATGTTATGAAGGTGACTTTAATATCAATAGAAATATAATATTGAGTAATATATTGTATGAGATTAATACACTCATCCTATATTGTATAAGGTTGAGATTGTGTCATTAACATTCATGCACAAAAGAAGAAACTGTGAATAAATTGTCCAGATAAAAAGGGTAAATGGATAATCCAATAAGGATCCATACAAATCATAAATAAAGAAGTTAATAAGACATGATTAATTAAAAGTGATTAAGAAAATCTCAATTGAAGAAGAGTCCAAAGTTGAGACAAAATGTCAATGGTGGATGTTTGGTGAGGAAGCATTGGCACCATCAAGTCACAAGTTGAGTCAATTCAAACAACAATAAGGTCGACTATCTAGAAGTCAATCGACTGCAAGACGAGTCAACCAACTGCAAGTCTACAGATTGGAGGAAGTTGGAGAAGACAAGTCGATAGATTTCAAGACGAGTTGAAGACAAGTTGACCAACTGAAGGTTGAAGTCAAAAGAAAATTGAGTCGGGAAATACAAGTCAGCCAAAGCAAGTCGAGATGACCAAAGTCACATTTCTCAAGTCGGTTTTCTTCCAAGTTGAGTCGGTCCAAGAAATAAGTAACCTAAAGGTCGAAGTCAAATCAAACTTAAATACAAGTTGGGTCAAAACTGAAGAAATATGGGTCGACTAGAATTGAAATACTCAAGTCAAAATTTCTCCTAGTTGAGTCGACCAAAAATATGTTTGTCGGTCGAATGAGGAAGCAAATACAAAAAAGGGTGAGACCAAATCAAATCTTTAGTGACTAGCAGCTAAGAGGGAACCAATTTTAATATAACCATCAAGTAAAATGTTTACAAGTTGAGTTTAAATAATCACCAACAAAGGAGATATGTGTAGGTCTATTTAGACATTCACAGAAATGTAATATGTACTGAAGTCGATCTGACATCCGATGATGAAAGGAAAATATGGGCAAGTTGCCTTTAAAGAACCGCTTGTAACGACCACCTCACACACTTTCTGGGAAAATTTCTATTGTGTCGGCTAATTGGGCATGTTCTACAAAAAACCCATTTCGTAGAAGTTTAAAATTCGTTTCCATTAGTTCAAAATCTCCATACGAAAATCACTTTCTAAAGTGGTGTACAAAAATCAATTAATAAAAGTAGCGCATGTCAACTAATTGGGCATGTTCTGCAAAAAACCCATGTCGTAGAATTTTAAAATTCATTTCCATTACTTCAAAATCGTCATATGAAAATAAATGTCTAAATTGGTGTACGAAAGTCATTCAATTAAAAATATCATTTGTGTTAATTAAATGAAGGGGTGCATTGTTTCATTCCAAAAGGACACATTGTTTCAAAGTGGCACCCTTTGAGGGACTATATAATTAAAGGAATATGAAGGGAAGAGAGTGTAAAGGAATATGAAGGAATATGAAAGTTCATTCTATCAGGTTGGTCCCTATTTACAAGATGAGTCTTGTCATGTGGATTGAATTCCTCACATCTCAGTTGGATCTGAGATCAACAAGCCAGGTCTTGTTATGAGGGTTAGATTCCTCATTTCTCATTTGGATCCGAGAACTACAAGCTGGGTCTTGTATGAGAGAGTTGGATATCTCATATTCAACCGAAGTTGAAGATATTAAAGGATATATTTTATTTGTATTCATTCAAGTTAAATAAATAAAAAAGTAATATTTTATCTACTTCATACAGTTTGTGTTATACATGTTTATGAATAATTAATTGAACTGCATATATATTATTAAGTTAATTTAGTTAATCTATGAAAGTGTGAAAAGTAGCCAAAAGTTCCAGACACTGATTCAAACCCCCCTCTCAGTGTTAGTGTGTGTTTTAACAAAGATAGTAGGAGGAGCACCACATGGTATTATTTTACTGTAGGTGGAACAATGATAAGTTTGATTTCGAAACTGAAAAATGTTGTTGCACTTTCAACAATGGAAGCAAAGTATGTTGCTACTACAAAGGCTAGTAAAGAAATGATTTGGTTACAGAGGTTTATGGAGGAATTGGGAAAGAAGCAGAAGAATAACAGGTTGTACTGTGATAGTGAGAGTGCCATTCATCTTGCAAAGGACTCAACCTTCCATTCGAAGACTAATCATATACAACTCAGGTATCATTTCATATGATTTGTCTTGGAAGATGGACATTTGAAGTTGGAAAATATACATACTAGCCAAAATCCTGCAGAAATGTTAACAAAGGTAGTAACCGGGGAGAAAATGAGTTCCTGCTCAGTTTCAGTTGGTCTTCAAGGATGAAGGTGAAGATGATAAATTTTCCAGGTCCAAGGTGGAGTATAGTCCAACAGGTACAACAACAGTGGATTTGTTGTGATCAGTATCCAAGTGGGAGATTGTTGGTTGTGGAGCCTGGTTATCTTCCTGATTCAGAGGTTTGTTTCAACCGTGCTTGGACCCCATTCCCTAAAAGGGGGGTGTGGGGGGTATTTCCCCCCCAAAAATATCACGAGGGGGATATAGGGAGGTGAGGAAAACTTTTGTAGTCCCCCCCCGGCGGGGGATTCGAGGGCAGCACCCCCGAAGCAAAATATTGGGAAAAATTGCCTTGTAAAATATTGTAATTTTGTAGTCAATATGGACCATTCATTATAAGGTCGTAAATATGACAGTAGAAGTTATGATAGGGTTTGTTTCCCTAGAATGAAACCCTCTTTTACGAGGAAATTGCATTGCAGTTGTGTCTCTGTGTGATTATTGTATTCTAAGAGAGTATATTGTGAGAGAAAGAAAATGAAGTTACAACGGGTATGCTATAGGTTGTATCCCTTCATGTTGTTGGATGATAAAAAGGAAGGACCTGGAAATTTCTCTGGTGGACATAGACCTGTTGGCACAGGGGCAGACCCAGGGTTCAACGCTTCAACAATGCACCAACAAAACCCTAACTACCGACCCTTTCGAAAACACCTGCGAAGTAGATGAAGTCTCACCCGAGGTAGAGGCCAGGGGGGTTGTAGGAATCTGGTGTCTACAACCAAGATGGGACACAGATCTGTGATTACAACACTTAACAAAGCACTTAGCCAAAAACATGCATTAGTTCTTGAACCTTATTCACATCGCAGGTTAAACCCTTATTACAGATGAGCGTAGTAACAATCAAGATCAAGCCTTTAAAACCTCTTAGCACATAGAATTAGTTCAGATATCGCATTCAATTACACCATTAATCACTAAGATACAACATCAAATGCATTCTTTATACATAAAAACAACAACACTAAGCAAATAACCACATAAACAACATCACACAAAGTAGATCAAGACACATGATATATGTGGTTCACCCCAGTGTGGGGCTACGTCCACCAAATTCTTCTTCTTCTTTATTAGTCTCCAAGCTTCTTACATTCATCTACTCCTGTGCACAAAGCAACAGAGCCCAACTTTGCACTGGATAGGTGATCTGTGCACTAGATCCACCTTCCTCAAAATCAAGTCAACGCACAGAGCCAACTCCTTAATAGCACAAAGCCTTACACAGTCTGTCTGCACAAAGCACTTACAACTTCCTACACTGAGCCAATATTAAACTACTATGCACATAGCCACTAGTAGTTATGCACTAAGCTGATTCTAATAGCTATGCACTAAGCCAATCTAGTAGTTATGCACTAAGCTGATTCTAGTATCTATGCACTAAGCCAATCTAGTAGTTATGCACTAAGCCAATCTAGTACTTCTTACATCGCTTAGCTACCTATTTATACATTTACAAAAGGGCCTAAACATGGGTAAATCCATGGGCCGACATCCCATACCAGTTACATAAACCCTAAAAACCCTTTTTCTGGGTCCACAAGCCAGCAAAACAAGCGAGATAATGCGATCTCCACTTCGCCTGGGTGCTCCATCTTCGACCAACCTGTTGAAGTCCCAAAAGTGGTCAAACACGACCAATGTTTCCTCAAAACTTGGTCAAGGGCCAACAAGCCCCCAAAACTCACATGTGACTCATCTTGAGTCACTTAGATCCGTGCAGTGCTGTTTCAAAGGCCTCGATCTTAGCTTGAGCTGCCTCAACTTGCTGCTCCGCCAGAGCTTCCTGCTCGGTGAACTCTTGAATCACTTGCTCTGTAACAGGCCCTTCCAGGCACTGTTCTACTATCATGACTATTTGGTCCAACTGTGAGCCTTGTCCTTCAATCTCTTCAAAAAGCATTCAGGCTTCGTCCTGCACCGGCTGGAGTCTCTGTGTCACCTCCATGACTTTGCTCTGGATGGCAGTAACCTCCTACTGGACTACACGTTGATCCTATGATCACTTCATTTTATCAATTGCAGTAAGCAACTTCATCTGTGCTTGCACGGTGGATGCTTGCTGCTTCACCTCCTGTAGCTGTGCTTCCAGTTTCTTTAGCTCCAGATGTTCTTCAAGGCACTCATAGGTCTGCGTACTCCGATCACTCAGTTGCTTACACTCTGAGGTGAGTGCCCTCATTATTTCTACTTTGTTCTTGGCAACTTCTTCCCTCTGATCGTGCACTTCTTGTAGAGTGCTCGACACTGCTTGGATTTCTAGCTCCATTACTCTTGCTTGAAGCTGTCGAATGGCCTCAACGAGCTTCCCCACTTGTATCTCGTCTAAATATTCTTCCTCCTATGTCAAGCCCAACACAGAGCGAAGTGCTTTAGTCACTGCCTCTTTTACCGCAGTCTTCTCTGTGAGCAACTGGTCTTTTTATTTCTACATCCTCGCTTTATCCTCCTCGAACATCACCCAAATTTCATCTTTCTCATTTTTCACAACTCGAAGTTTCTCTAGGACCTCCTCCTTTTCTTGCTTCAAGGCCTCTGTGGCCTGCTCCTTTTCTTCTTGGACTCAACGAAGTCGAGCCTCTGTTGTGTCTGTTAGCCTTCATAATTGGGTGGGCTCATCCCCTAATTCTGCAATTTTCGACAACGAAGGCGCAGTTGGTACTGCGCGGCTTAAATAGATGGCTTGTTGTATGTCTCTGAGCTCCTTCTATATTCTTTCATACATCGTCTCCTGCTTCACTTCATGTCTATGCAATATATCCTCTGAAGCGTACTCTACGGATGTGATGATGAGATCGACATCGTCCACTGTGAGCACATTATTCGATTGAGGCTTATTGGCTCAGGTCTTCTTTCTTGCTGAGGTTTCTGCGAAGAAACCTTCCTTTTCTTTGATGTTTTTGCCTCTGTAAGGGGATCCTTTGGCGGTGTAACTTCGCCTTTTTCTTGATTTTCTTCTTCTTCCCCTCCTTCTTCTTGGTTTACTTCATCTCCCCCTCCTCCTGTGGGTGAATCAGGACTACTTTCCTCGGATGCACTATCCGCCTCATCAGTTTCTACATTTGGTACTTCCTCCTTTTTCTTATTTTTCTTTGTGCTAGTCTGTCCATCATGCTCGACCCGAGTGACCAATGGACTTTTGATGATGTCGGGGTCAGAGAGTTATACATCTTCTAATGGTATAAGGAATTCTACTGGCCATTCTTTGGTTATATCCTCCATATCCTCGTCGTTCATCTTATAATAGGACTGCAAATCCTCCTTACTTTCATCCCTGCACACAGGGATGTAGATAAAGTGCCAATCTACGCAGAACTTCGCTAGCGGCCTATAGTGGTGTAGTGTGTTCGGGGTCATTCATGGAAATGCCTCAATGGTGCGCTTTAGCTATAGGTAGTAAGAATGGAACACCACATTCAATTGCCACTGCTTCTCCATATCATTTGTGTACCGCAAGTTGGAGAACCTCATGGCCAACGACTCTAATGGCTCAACTTCCAGGAAGGATGCTCCTTCCAGCATTTTCTAGGTGAAAAATGCAATCAATACCAGTAGCCAACTAAAATGAAACTCATATCCCTGATCTTGCACTTTGCGACAGTCCTTCTCCAACTCATTGGCGAGGTAACTCGCCCAGTTCATTTGCATTCCTTCTACGCACTTCCTTGCGAGGTCTACTACAAATCCAATGACCTGTGTCAGATGGTTCTTTCTGACAATATTACCGGCTATAAGATGAAAATCTAGGTGCACTGCGCCATCCTATATGGAAGCTACCTTGTTGCCTCATTTTCCCTTTTCTACATCGTCATAGTCTTCCTTTATGCATTGTGCCATGGAGTGATCTGCAACCTTCCCTGGGTAGAAATGTTGAGTATCTGGTCCCTGCATGCTCAGTCCTGTAATGAGATGGATCAGCGTCGGATCCACAATACACGCCTGTGAACCCAAATATACCCTCCATGGTAGCACAATAGGAGGATTTTAACGCAAGTGTTAACCTCCTGATGTCAGATGAAGTGGGGGATCTTCATTACATTCAGGATCATGGATTGCACGAGCCCTTTTATCCACGGCTAGGAGACTATGCATGGCTTCTTCCTAGTTGTCCTCATTAAATACTGATGCAACGTGAGCATCGTGTAGTTATTCCTGTCTCCGAGGTTGAAGTCGTTGTTCTTCAGCACTGGGATATGTCCTAATTGTGGTCCAATTGCGCATATCCCCTTCGGGATGTACGTAGTGATAAACATGTACTCGAAATCCCATGGGATGCTATCATGATTGAACACGCCAGCCAAAGGCGAGATGTATTCAGACAAGACCGACGGGATCTGCTTCGCGTTAGCCAGATCATTGTGGTGTTTTCTTCGCTTCTCAGCAGTGCGACCAGAAAAATGTCCAGTCGAGGGGGATGCTTGTAATCTACCAGTTGACGATGCCTATATTCCTACAACCATGATTCTCTCAGCCATGAGGTCTACAAGAATCTCCTTCACAAAATTTTCTACTGTGCTACATTCACCCAACATGTACACTCGTAATCAAATAAATCGGGTAGGCGAACAAACAAGCGAGGTATAGAAATCACAGTGTGATACAATGGATTCTCTGTTAGCTTGGATAATCATGGTTTGAAAAAAGTGGTCCCGGTGCAACGTCCGATGGGTTAAATAAGCAAGTGTCATAACAGATTCCTCCAACGGCTAGGAATGCCTCAATCAATACAAATATGTCCGTTATGGTGCGGTCCCATTGATCCAACGATGGTCTTTCCATCAATAACTGTGTTTCTATCCGTTCCAGAGTGTTATTCTAATGGTCAGGGTGCCTCCAATGGTCATATAGCTTCGCCGAGGTGAAGTCCCATTCTGCGTGGTTTTTCTATTCCGACGAGGTTCAACTTATGCAGATATGCCTCTTGCAAAGTCTTTTCTGGAACTTCTTGTAGTTTTGCTAACTTGGCTTTCTTCTTACCGAGCTTCCTTGCCTTCTTTCCTGTGATCTGAGTCTTTGGATTCCTTTGGAGTAAAGTGACTTCACACTGCTGATGCACTCTTACAGATTTTGCGGTTAATGTTCCTTCTTTTGCTATTTCCGGGGTGGCTATACTTCTTTCTTGCATGGACATGTTCTTTAAGTCTTCCTGTGTTCTTTCAACTTCGACAACTAATTATCTGGCCTTCTGTTGCTTCGACTGATCCTCTTGTTCTTCAATTAGTCATGCTATTTTTCTGGCTATGAAGTCCCTCAATTTTTTCTTTTTCCGTTCTGTAGCTTCCTCCTCTGCTTTCATTTTGATATGATATTTCTCAATCCAAGTATTTCCTAATAAAAGTGGGAATGGGGCGCTATACTCAACAAATATGATAACTTCGAAGTCTTCTTCTATCGATGTTTCATGAGCAATCATAGGTATGTTAGTAACTCTTCCACATAGGGTTATCATCTTTCCTTTAAACAAACCTATCCTTCCCAATGAAGGTATCATAGCAGGCTTTTACAAAATTTCCCAAGTGCTTTCTGGCATAATATTCACGTGTGTTTCTTCATCCAGTACGCAGTCTATGTCGAGGTCTTCTATCCTTGTAACTATGCACTATTTTTCTTTCAAGATCTCTGACAAACTGACATCCTTGTGGTCTTCCATTACTTCTTTTAATTGTACTAACATAGTCTGATCTTTCTCTGATTCTTTTTCTTTCTAGTTTTCTAACATATCCTTAGTCTCTTGACCTTCTTTATAGTTTTCTTGTCTCATGTTCATCTTTTCAAATTTATCAATCATCCTTGGACAATCCTCAACCTCATGACCAATAACTTTACAACAAAGACAAATAGTACCTATATGAGGGCATTCCTTAGCAAGATGTCCCGGTCTTCTGCAATCATAACACAGTGTCAATCCTCTCTTTCTTTTAAATGAGTTCCAGTCTCTCTTGTACTACGCACTGAGATCACAGTGCAAGACCTGCAATCTGCAAACATTCTTTCTAGGTTCCTGCATCCACTTATTAGTCCAAAAATTCTTTCTATGCACAAGAATAACATATTTTTCTCTATTTCTATCAGATTCATTCAGATCAACTCTTTCTTCTAACTGTGCCCTAGTTTTCAGACTAGGATAAAATATATCAAGCATACCTAGATTCATATTTTTGAAACAAATATTTCCACTTATCTTACCTTTACTAGAGCACAAAGCTTTAAGATCTTACCTCTTTTCTTCAGATTCAGTTTCTTTCTTAGTACAGAGCTTCACAATTCAAGTAGAATATTGCGCACTACAATAGAAGATATACACACATAACTTTCTCTTTTCTTCAGTTCCCAACAATCACAGTTTTAGGTCCGGACAATAGAACCATTTGTTGGCATAGGGGTAGACCCAGGGTTCAATGCTTCAACATCGCACCAACAAAACCCTAACTACCGGCCCTTTCGGGAACACCTGCAAAGTAGATGAAGTCTCACTCGAGGTAGAGGCAGGGGGGGTTGCAGGAATCAGGTGTCTACAACCAAGCTGGGACATAGATCTATGATTACAACACTTAACAAAGTACTTAGCCAATAACATGCATTAGTTCTGGAACCTTATTCACATCACAGGTTAAACCCTTATTACAGATCAACGTAGTAACAATAAATATCAAGCCCTTAAAACCTCTTAGCACATAACATTAGTTCAAATCTCGCATTCAATTACACCATTAAGCACTAAGCTACAACATCATATGCATTCATTATACATAACAACAACAACACTAAGCAAATAACCACATAAACAACATCGCACAAAGTACATCAAGACACAAGATATACATGGTTCACCCCAGTGTGGGGCTACGTCCACCAACTTATTCTTATTCTTTATTAGTCTCCAAGATTCTTACATTCATCTGCTCCTATGCACAAAGAAACAGAGCCCAACTTCGCACTGGACAGGTGATCTGCGCACTGCGCACTAGATCCACCTTCCTCAAAATCAGGTCAAGGCACAAAGCCAATTCCTTAATAGCACAAAGCCTTACACAGTATGTCTACACAAATTACTTACAACTTCTTGCACTGAGCCAATATTAACCTACTATGCACGTAGTCACTAGTAGTTATGCACTAAGCCGATTCTAGTAGCTATGCACTAAGCCAATCTAGTAGTTATGCACTAAGCCAATCTAGTACTTCTTACATCACTTAGCTACCTATTTATACATTTACAAAAGGGCCTAAACATGGGTAAAACCATGGGCTGACATCCCATACCCGTTACATAAACCCTAAAAACCTTTTTGTTGGGTCCACAAACCCGTAAAACAAGCGAGATCCTGTGATCTCCGCTTCACCTGGGTGCTCCATCTTCAACTAGCATGTCGAAGTCCCAAAAGTGGTCAAACACGACCAATGTTTCCTCAAAACTTGGTCAAGGGCCAACAAGACCACATCGGGTGAACCACATATATCTGTTTCTCTATTGTATTGTGTATCTTCTGTGTTTTATTTCTGCATTTTGTCTTATTTTATTGCTCCATGATCCTGTTTTTCTAATAGTTTTCTTCTTGGAGATGCTTGTTTACTTTTTCATTTGTTTATGTTGTTCTTGCACCTCTTTGTGCTCTTCTTGCATTTTTCTATTTTCCTCCTTTATTTGATTGTTCTCCTGTTGCACTTGGAGGTTCGAGTTGACCAACTATTGGACTAATTGCTTCATTGAGACAAGTCTGTCAACTTCAAAGCTATCAGGGTTGATATGTAATTTTTCTTGGGCCAAGTTGATGCATTTAGTCCATGTGGCCTTTTATTTTTCTTTCCAAGTCGATATTCTATCTACTGCCTTCATCGAATTTCTCCATCTCAAGATAATTCTTTGGAAAGTTCATTATACAAGTTGATGATTTGATTATCAGGTATACCTATTGGATCAAATATAACCTTGGTTGTGCTACCAGGTTCAAGCTGCGAGTGAAAAGATGCGTATACTTTAGGATTTTTATTCTCTTCTTGTGTAGCTTGCTTATCTGTTTTCCTTTTGAACCTACACCGACTTAAATGTAAGTGGTTAAGATGGAGATAGTGATATTGAAAAAGTTATAAATCGAGCTGACACAATATTTTCTATATGGTAACCTTATACCTATGCTTCCATGGGGTTGCATAGTTCTTTTCTTGTGTAGAGGAAATTTTTTTATTGATCATTGTTATAGCTAAACCTTATATCTAGCTCAATCTCTTGATTGCGAAATATTATTTTCCTTAGTCATTTAAAGTCTAGTGTCATTTCACTATTTGTGTTGGTTTTCCCGTTGATACATGATCAATATCATTGCGATGTGCTCTTTGAACTACACTGATATTCACTTATGCTAAGAATATGGAGTGAATCGAGTATTTCCCTTTTGTTTCAAAATATATTGTTGTTATTTCATTTTTAGTGATGCTACTCGTTACTCCTTTAGATTCTAGACATAATCTAGCATTGAATGAAAACAACACACAACAAGTTGAAAATGCAAGAAACACTAAAGAACCAACCTCAATCCAAACAAGAATAATAACTAAGAATAAAACCCTTCCACCCTGGATGTTGTTAGATCCCCAAATAAATGCAAGTAGTGCAAATGGAGTTACTCGTAGTATACGAGTAATAAATGCAATAGATAGAAGACTTTTTCTGTCATAACCTTACATCTATGTCTTCATGGAAGTGCATAGTTCTCTTTATTTGTATAAGAGTCATGGTTTCATGGATTATTGTTACAAATGATGATTTTTACTTGTGGACTTTCTTTTGTATCAAGAGTTTTATGCTTATACATGGGTGCCTTTGCCTCTCTTAGAATTGAAATCCCATGTTTTGTCTGGTTTCATGGAATAACATATTTCTTTTTCTTCTAAAGTAATTTTTTTTTTCTTGTTGCTTGATACTAGTTTGAATTGTTGATTCATGTAGTTGAATATACTTTTTTGGATCTCCTAGTTTGATTAGGAATTTGATTGCATCTATAGTAACCTTATATCTATGCTTTCCTAGACTTACATAGTTTCTTTTGTTTTCCTTGTAATGGAAATCATTTTGTAGATGCCACTATAAATCAATTCTTTTTGCCTACATGTATCCTTTTGTTTGAAGATTATTACTATAACGTAGCTATACAAAATATTATTTCTACTATGAAACCAAATATTCACTTTTGTGTGTAAGCATCATGGCTCCATACCTCTATGGGTTTTGATGGCTATTGTAGATATTTCAAATTGTCGTTATACAAAATATTATTTCTACTATGTAACCAAATATTCACATTTGTGTGTAAGCATCATGGCTCCATACCTCTATGGGTTTTGATGGCTATTGTAGATATTTCAAATTGTCCATGGGTTTCCTTTTTGCATGACCACCTCGATAAATATGAACATATCGGTTTATATCTATATAGATGAAAAACAAATCGTATAACTCCTTTCAAGAAATAGTTTACTTGTTTTTGGTGCTAGAACATCTATTTCAAATATGACTTTTTGATTTCAGAAAAAGGGCCAATTTAAAAAAACAATAGCATTGTTTTTTGTTAATGGTTCTACAAACTTTCAGAATATCGTGGAATTTAATATCTAGTTATGCTAAGTGCTTGTTTTATTGGATATTTATTCATGTTGCTTACAGGTTTATATTTTAATTGAACTTGAGTCCACAAGCATACATAGTATGCTCCTTGAGTTTGCTGAGCTATAGTTTCATGTTCTTATTTGCATAAGTTTGATTTTTTCTATTTTGGACCTATATCTTTGCTTTTAGAGAATATTATGTTTATTTTTTTTATGTAAAAGAAAAAGCTTAATAAATGATGGCGTAGACCCCCAAACCCTCAGGTCCAAGGTCCGCGCAGGATCGTTCTAATCTTCCCTTTGAGTCTGATTGACTCTTTGGTTTCCCCTCGGGAAATACCTTTCACACTCAATAGTGTATACATAGGTCCTTATGGGTGCGCTCGTGTGATCAAACATGAAGCATCAACCCAAATCTCCTGTCCCAAAATAGGATCACGCCCTTCGCAACTTCGGGGCTTCAGATTTCGCGACTTCACAACTTCTCCTTTCGAGTTTCTCGACCCTTCAACTGCCGAAACCTGAAATGCCGATTCGATGAAATTGTTATCGCGTTTCGTGATTTCGGGAATCTTGGAACAAAGAATCCCGATCCCTTGTCCTCAAAAATGCCGAAATGACGAATCCCGACACGTTCAATAAAGGCTGGCCCCACAACTGACTTCTTGCCTTTTCAGAATTTCGGACTTCGCGAATCTAGATGCAAAGATCCCAAATCTCTAACCTCCAAACCCCAAAACGGTCAACAAGGATTGACTACGCCTTTTTGACGAGGGCACGCCACCTGTCCACTCAACCACTTCCTATATCTGACGTAGAATCCTGCCACTTGTCACTCTTTCGGGTTTTCAGGACTTTCGCTCCTAAGGCGCTGTCTCCTCTGTCTCCCAACTCTCGAAATGCTGAAATCCCAAAACTCTAATCCAAATCCTATCGCAACTCATGACTTTGGGACTTTCATTCCACTGCACTCGACTCCTCGTCGCTAGGATCTCTGAAATATCGAAATGATCTGACAGCTGGTGCAAAGCACCATCAACGGTCCACGTTGATTCTAGACCCTAGAGTGGAAAGCTTGCTCACCTTTAACCACCCTGCAACTTCCCTGGATCCTACAGTCCTCATGATTTTGGGAATTCTCCACAGAGAATTTCGATCGCTCGTTCCCTCCTTGAAGGTTTCTGCGAAATGGCCAAAATATCCCCTCGCCTGCACCTGATCTCAACAAAGTGATTTTGCTCTGTCTCCCTTTGAAGTATTCAAAGACGCTACTCCTTCTGAGCTTTCCTTGCAACCTCGAGTCTTCAAAAGACTCCTGCACACACTCCTTGCGGTGACCTTCAAATACTTCTAAGTATTTGAATTATCTCGACTCTGTGCACCCTCTTGCAACAACAATCCTTCAATTCACCCCTTAGTTGAGAAGTTTTGAACTTCCAACCAACGTGTGCACACCTTGCACGACTTTTGTGCCTCACCTGCACTTCTGCGGGAATGAGAACAACGATATCTCTCCTGAGATTTCAGAGATAAACTCTAAACCTCCGTCAACGCACTCCTTGCGGACGATTTCATTGCACTCCTTGCAGGAACTTCTCACTCAGGTTGAGAAACAATTGAAACTCATTCTCTCTCTCTCTCAGACTTCAAACATTCAACATGAAATCATACATTCACACAATATTAAAGCAAATGCATAACAGAGAGAATAAACAACCATAAGCATACCATTCAACATGTATACACAGAAAGCATCATAACACCATGAATTTGAATAAAATCTCTTTATATTAATTCAGAACTTCTGTACATGGGTTCTTCTCTTTAACTCTCTGCTACAACTCTCTTCTTCTCTCTATGCTCAATGATACAATTGATCTCCCTCATTAATAATTTTACAATGATACAAAGTTGAGGGTGTCTATAGTCGGTTTTCCCTCCTATGCTCTAAACTGTCTCATCTGCATTCAAATTTACCTACTTTCATTTACTGGGCATAAATGCCTCTACCTACTACAGATGAGAGCAAATCGCTCATGATCTGTTTACATCCTCCAAAATATAAATGCAAGGTACACCTTCTAGCTATTACATTGATATTTCAAAAACATTCCAAAACACTTTTGCAATGTGTTGAAAAGTGCTGGCGCTTGTCCCAGTTGTTGTCCGCCTCCGTGCTCACTCGCTGCTAGCGATGCTCCTGCATCATACTCCCTCGCTTGAAAATTTTCATGAACTCCGGTTCATGAGATCTTGCACGGTCTGTCCATGCTTCTGAATTTTTGCTTCATTTTCCCAGCTGGCATCTTCAACTGGATGTCCCTTCCATTTGACCAAGTATTCAAAATACTCTTTTCTTCTGGTCCTCTTGCTGACCCTCTTGTCAAGTATAGTTTCCATCTGTGGCTTTTCAGCTACAGGCGTTTGTTTAGTCCACTGAACCTATGTTTGTTCATTCTCTGCTCTCGATTCTTTAGCTCTGTAAGGGTACAAATCTGAGATGTTGAATATCGGTGAAATTTCGATCCCATCAGGTAATTCAATATCATATGCATTTACCCCAAATTTTTTCAAGACCTTGCATGGTCCAATCTTCTTCATTTTTCAGTTTGTTATATGTTCCCCTCGGGAACCTCTCCTTCCTCAGATGTGAAAGAACTAGATCACCAACTTCAAAATGAAGTTCTCGTCTGTGTTGATCTGCTCTGTGCTTGTACTCTTGACTCGAATTTTGCAAACGTTCCCTCACTTGGCTGTGAAGTTCCTTCATTGCCTCTGCAAAATCCTCTACACTAGCACTTCTAGTTTCACTCTGTTCTGAATCTTTCAATTCAGAAACTCCCCTTGGCTGCATTCCATATACAATTTGGAATGGACTCTGCCCTGTGCTTCTGTTGATTGAATCATTCTAAGCAAATTCCACCTATGGCAGAATGTGATCCCACTGACTGTGGTGTTCAGTCACTAGGCTCCTCAACAAATCTCCCAATCTTCTGTTCACAACTTCCGTCTGCCCATCCGTTTGAGGATGATAAGCTGAGCTAAATGAAAATTTCATCCCCAAATTCTTCCACAAAGTCCTCTAGAAATGTCCAATGAACTTGGTGTCTCAATCTGAAATAATACTCCTTGGCAAGCCGTGAAGTCTGACAACTTCTTTGAAAAACAGGTTTGCAATATGGGTTGTGTTGCTGGTTTTCTGGCATGGTATAAAATGTGCTATCTTGGAAAATCTATCTACCACCACAAAGATTGAATCAAATCCTCTTTGTGTCCTTGGCAGCCCTAATATAAAATCCATGCTCACTGCATCCCACGACCTCTCAGGTATGGGTAATGGTTGGTATAACCCTGTGTTCTGCCTTCTTCCTTTTGTGTGCTGACAAATTCTACATCTGTCCACAAATATCTTAACGTCTGTCCTCGTTCCTGGTGAAAAATATGAGCCACTCAACTTTGAGAACGCTTTTTCATGACTGACGTGTCCGACCAATCCTCCACTGTGTTTTTCTTTCAGCAGATTCTCCCTCATGGAGAATTTTGGAATACATAATTGATTGCCCCTAAACAATAATCCATCCTGGATCATATATTTGTTCCATTGGCTTCTGTCCCTGAGAATTGGATTCTCAGATGCCTCATATGCCTCTTCAAAATCTGGATCATCTCTGTACATGTCCCTGAGGTTATCAAAACCCAATGTTTTGACTCTGAACTCCTGCATAAGCAAACATTTCTTGCTCAAAGCATCAACAACTTTGTTAGCAGTTCTAGAAATATGCTTAGTTACAAAAGTAAAATTTTGCATGTATTCAACCCATTTTGCATGCTTCTGGTTCAACTTGTCCTGTTGAGTCACAAATTGTAAGGCATGATTATCGCTGTACAAAACAAACTCTTTAGGAACCAAATAGTGCCTCCACTTCTTCAGCGCTTGTATGACAACATAAAATTCCTTATCGTATGTGGAATATTTAATCTTCGCTTCATTCAACTTCTCGCTGAAGTATGTGACCGGTCTGTCGTCTTGGCTCAAGACTGCTCCAATTGCAAACCCACTAGCATCACACTTGACCTAGAACGTCTTACTGAAATCTAGCAACACCAGAATTGGCTGTTCAATAATCTTTCGTTTCAACAGATTGAAACTTTTCTCTGCTTCTTTTGTCCAGTGAAAAGATTTATGTCTTTTCTTCACTGTATCCATCATCGATGCGCTAATTCCACTGAAATTTCTAATAAATTTCCTATAGAAACTAGCTAATCCATGAAAGCTTCTAACTTCAAATATACTCTTTGGCGATGGCCAATTCTTGATTGCATCCACCTTCTCTAGATCCATTTTTAGCTCATTTGCAGAGATAACAAAACCCAAATAAATGAGTTTTGTCCTCATAAATGACAATTTCTTCATATTTATTAGTAGCTTCTCTTGCTATAATCTCCTCATCACTGTATCTAAATGCTTCAAGTGTTCAACTTCTATCTCACTGAAAATCAATATATCATCAAGATATACGATAATGAATTTCCCTATGAAATCCTTCAGGACTTCATTCATCAACCTCATGAAAGTACTAGGCGCATTTGTTAAGCCAAATGGCATAACAATCCATTCATACAGCCCTTCATTTGTCTTGAATGTTGTCTTCCATTCATCACCTTCTCTCATTCGGATTTGATGATATCCAATTTTCAAATCAATCTTTGAAAAGAACTTTGCTCCACTCAAGCAATCCATCAAATCATCCATCCTTGGCAAAGGAAATCTATATCTGATGGTAATCTTTTTGATTTCCCTTGAGTCTGTACACATTCTCCAGCCTCCATCTTTCTTTGGGCTGAGCACTGTTGGAACACCGCATGGACTCAAGCTTTCCTGAATCAACCCTTTGTCCATTAAGTCCTGGACTTGTCTCTTGACCTCTTCATTCTCCTACAGCGTCAATCTGTATGCTGCTTTGTTCGATAAACTAGCTCTAGGTATAAGGTCAATGTGATGACTTATACTTCTGATCGGTGGCAACGAACGAGGTAGTTCTTCCACTACTATGTCAACAAAATCTTCCAGTAACTTCTGGATTTCCTCTAGTAGATCATCCACTCTTGTACTAGTCAACACAATTTTAGGCTTCCTGACCACAATAAATTGTGTGTCTTCCTTCTTCTTAACCTCCTTAAGAAGTTCCTTCCCACTCATGACAAGTACAATGTTGCCCACCTCTAGCTTCACTTCCTTATCCTTAATTGGCAACAACATGTGAGTTCTCCCATTCTTTTCCAGGGTGTATGTGTTCATTATCCCATCATGAATCACATTTCTGTCATATTTCCATGGTCTACCCAGTAATAGATGACAAACATCCATGGGAATGACATCACATAATATTTCATCCTTATATCCTCCTATTTTAAATTCAACTAAACATTGTTTAGTGACATTTACCTGATGTCCTTTTTGTAGCCATGAAACTCTGTATGGGCTTGGATGTTCAATAGTCTCTAGCTCCAGCTTTTCTACCATCTCTGTAGAAATGAGATTGTCTGTGCTACCACTGTCCATGATGACTTTGCATACCCCGTCTTTGGTCTTGCAAGCAGTCCAAAAAAGTCTGTTCCTTTGGGCTGGGTTCTCCGTCTCCTTCTCTAGCGTTAAGAGAACTTTTCTCATCATCAATGATCTTCTGCCCTCAACATCTTCTGCCTCAACATTCTGTCTTTGTGCTTTGGCAATGTGAGTTTCACCTCCTTCTTTCTTCTTGTCTGGACACTCATAAGATTTATGTCCATTCTTTCCACAGGTAAAGCATTTTATTTCTCCACTTCTGCCTCTTCCTCTTCCTCTAGCTCGAGGAAAAGTGTTTCTATCAGCATACTGCCCTCTCTGTGAGATTCCTCATCTTTCATGCTAAGTTTGAGGTTTCTTTCCCTCTTCTTGAGGTCTCTGAGTTCTGTCTTGGGTAATTGCCTTGCCTCTGGATTGACTTCTGCCTCAGCCTCTTTGACCTTGCTTTCGACTAAGCTTTTCTTCAGCTTTTAGAGCCATCCGATAAGCATCTTCTACATTCTGAATGATCATCATGCTCATCTCATCTTGGATGTCATATCTTAGACCATTCATATATCTAGCAAACTTTTCATCATCACTTTCCTGATGACCTGCCCTGATGTTTAGTTTGTAGAATTCTTCAGTGTACTCCTTCACTAACATCAGCTTCCGTCTCAAGTTCTGCATTCTCCGAAACAGAGTAATTTGATAATCCTTGGGTATGATTTTTTCCTTCATCTTTGCAACCATTCTATCCCAACTCTTGATTTTCTGCTTGCCTTTGCAGCATCTGTCAGCATGCAGTTCATCCCACCACAATGCTTCATGCCCTTTAAGTCTTGTGACAACATGTCTGACTTTCTTGTCTTCCTCGACATCCTCATAGTCAAAGTATTTGTCCAGAGCTCTAATCCAATCTAGAAGCTCTTCAACATCTAGGTTTCCCTCATACATGGGAATCTCCATCTTTGCTCTGGCACCTATCCTTGCGATAGCCTTGAATAGGTGTTCGTCTACAACATCTTCGACTGCGACTTCTTTTCCATGTCCAGCTTCATTCTCACTGTCAGCCTCACTGATATCCCCAGTGTCGACTATGCGCCTCTGTGCTGTCTCCATGGCATCAAGCCTAGCACGTGGTTAGTGCATTTCCCTTTCCACTGCTAGATCAGGCATTGGTCTGTCTCTTCTTCTTGGCGGCATGGTTGAGAAATATTTTTCCTTTCTCTGCTACATAAAACAAAGAACTTTTTTCTGCGCTCTGATACCACAATTGGCGCAGACCCCCAAACCCTTAGGTCCAAGGTCCATGCAAGATCGTTCTAATATGCCCTTTGAGTCTGATTGACTCTTTGGTTTCCCCTCAGGAAATACCCTTCACACTCAACAGTGTATACACAGGTCCTTATGGGTGCACCCGCGTGATCAAACACAAAGCATCAACCCAAATCTCCTGTCCCAAAATAGGATCACACCCTTCGCAACTTCGTGGCTTCAGATTTCACAACTTCATGACTTCTCCTTTTGAGTTTCTCGACCCTTCAATTGCCAAAACTTGAAATGCTGATTCGTCGAAATTGTTATCACGTTTCGCGATTTCGAGAATCTCGGAACAAAGAATCCCGATCCCTTGTCCTCGAAAATGCCGAAATGCTGAATCCTGACACGTTCAATAAAGGATGGCCCACAACTGACTTCTCACCTTTTTGAAATTTCGGACTTCGTGATTTCGCGAATCCAGATGCAAAGCTCCCAACTCTCTAACCTCCGAACCCTGAAACGGTCAACAAGGATTGACTACGCCTTTTTGACGAGGGCACGCCACCTGTCCACTCAACCACTTCCTATCTTTGATGTAGACTCCTGCCACTTGTCACTCTTTCGGGTTTTCGGGACTTTTTCTCCCAAGGTGCTATCTCCTCCGTCTCCTGACTCCCGAAATCCCGAAATCCCGAAACTCTAATCCAACTCCTGTCGCAACTCATGACTTCGGAACTTTCGTTCCACTGCACTCGACTCCTCATCGCTAGGATCTCCAAAATACCTAAATGATATGATAGCTGGTGCAAAGCACCATCAATGGTCCACGTTGATTCTAGATCCTAGAGTGGAAATCTTGCTCGCCTTTAACCACCCTGTAGCTTCCTTGGATCCTACGATCCTCATGATTTTGGGAATTCTCCATAGAGAATTTTGACCGCTCGTTCCGTCCTTGAAGGTTTCTGTGAAATGGCCAAAATATCCCCTCGCCTGCACTTGATCTCAACAAAGTGACTTCTCTCTGTCTCCCTTTGAATAATTCAAAGACGCTACTCCTTTTGAGCTTTCCTTGCAACCTCGAGTCTTCAAAAGACTCCTGCACAAACTCCTTGCGGCGACCTTCAAATACTTCTAAGTATTTGAATTATCTCGACTCTGTGCACCCTCCTGCAACAACAATCCTTCAATTCACCCCTTAGTTGAGAAGTTCTGAACTTCCAACTAGCCTGCGCACACCTTGCATGGCTTCTGTGCCTCACCTGCACTTCTGCGGGAATGAGAACAATGGTATCTCTCCTGAGCTTTCAGAGATAAACTCTGAACCTCCATCATCACACTCCTTGTGGACAATTTCACTACACTCCTTGCAGGAACTTCTCACTCAGGTTGAGAAACAATTGAAACTCATTCTCTCTCTCTCTCAGACTTCAAACATTCAACATGAAATCATACATTCACACAATATTAAATCAAATGCATAACAGAGAGAATAAACAACCATAATCATACCATTCAACATGTATACATAGAAAGCATCATAACACCATGAATCTGAATTAAAGCTCTTTATATTAATTCAGAACTTCTGTACATGGGTTCTTCTCTTCAACTCTCTGCCACAACTCTCTTCTTCTCTCTATGCTCAATGATACAATTGATCCCCCTCATTGATAATGTTACAATGATACAAAGGTGAGGGTGTCTATAGTTGGTTTTCCCTCCTATGCTCTAAACTGTCTCATCTGCATTCAAATCTACCTACTTTCATTTACCAGGCATAAATGCCTCTACCTACTACAGATGAGAGCAAATCACTCATGATCTGTTTACATCCTCCAAAATATAAATGCAAGGTACACCTTCTAGCTATTACATTGATATTTCAAAAACATTACAAAACACTTTTGCAACGTGTTGAAATGTGTTGGTGCTTGTCCCAGCTGTCGTTCGCCTCTGCGCTCACTCGCTGCTGGCGATGCTCCTGCATCAAATGATCCCTCTAGTTGGTTCTTTTTGCTTATTCCTTTTACATTTTTCCTATTACAAAGTTCACATGTGTATATGTATATGACTTCATTTCTATAGAAATAAGGAAAACCCATATGTAGTGTACATTGATGAATATCGTAAGCCTTTTTTCCTATGTAAGAGAAAGAATGTAGTCAACGACCACTATATCTTGTGTGTTGGACTTGTGCTCTTTCTTCACGTATCCTTGCAAATGAACCTTTCAATCTAGTGTAGGAAATCAACATTGCCATAGCCAATAATAGGTTAGAACCAAGTTACTATTTGTGACAACATTTACAACAAATATATATTAAAGAAGCACAATCATTTTAAAAAATATTCATGAAACATTTTCAAGTACAACAACAACCTATGTACATCTGGATTGTATAAAAACTATCTCAAAATTGAATAGTTAACGATGAAAAAATTGGAGTCCACTCACCAAACTATTTTGTCGTAAGATATGCAAAATAGTAACCTAGATTCATGCTCTTTCATGTATGCATAAGTAAATAACAAACATATATAAATCATGTATAGAAACTAGAGAATCAACTTATCAGATGTCTTTGGAAATGTCAAACAATGGGTTTTATAGCTAGCTTTTGAATACCAAAAGGCAAAAAGATAAAAAAACACGATGCTACATTTCCCTGTTGAAAAAATGATGTTGTAAAGGTGTTACTTGATCATCTTTGGGCAAAAATATGTTACTAAGAATATGTTCTCTTTATTCATGTATCCTTGAAACCAAATCTTTCAATACAATGTAGGTAATCAACATTGCCATGTATCCAATAATATGTTAGGACCAAGTTACTATTTGTGACAACATTTACAAAAAATATATATTAACGAAGCACAAATATTCACAAAAATATTCACAATTTTTTTTATGAAATACATGTAGAGTACTACAACAATCTATGTACTTTTGGATTGCCGAAAACTATGTCAAAATTGAATAATTAATGATGAAAAAATTGAAGTCCTCCCACCAAACTATTTTTTCATAAGATACACAAAATAGTAACCTAGATTCATGTTTTTTCTTCTATGTGTATGTACATAACAATAATATATACATATGCATAGCAACTAGAGAATTAACTTATCGTGTGTCTTTGGAAATGGAAAACAATGGGTTTTATAACTATCTTTTGAATACCAAAAGGCAAAAAGCTAAAAAAATAACATGATGCTACTTTTCCTTGTAAAAAAAATGTTGTCATGGTGTCACTTGATCATCTTTGGGAAAAATATGTTACTAGGGCTAAGTGCATTTATGAAAACAAATGCATATTATAGTATACAAAGTTCATATATGGTAACGATATAATTAGTTTACAAAATCCATTTAGCATTGTTTGAGCATGTGATTTATAGAGAGGCTTTAAATATTTAATGGCAAAAAAGACAAAAGAAAAACTTGCATTGATTTGTATTTCTAGTCCTATAGGTACTAATAATATTGTTTAGCTACACCTATGCAATTATCAAATGGTTTTTCATCCTTTGCGTCATAGAATCTTATGTCTTGCATCTGTGTTCAATGAAAAGACATCATTTTCAATTTGCCATGCATTCTCAATTTCTTGTCAGTATCATAATGTCATTGTTCTCATTTACATTTGTAAACACTTAGCCAATTTGATTAGTATTGTTGTTTTTCTATAGTTTCATCAAATAAGTGATGTCTTTGACTACATTTTGATAGACTTGCTTTATCCACTTGTAGCTCGACAATTTGCGTTGTTTTACAAAAAAATGTGGTTTGTTTATTTTCTCATAGCTAAATTTATGATGTCATCCAATTCATCTATTGGATGTGCCTTTTCCATCTCATTTTGAATATAAAAATTATTATTTTTATAGTGAAATGTCCATTTGCTAATGCTACAATGTTGCTTGTTACCACACAATCTAGCACCTTAGTGCAAAGCCTTCACAAGGTTCCAAGACTAGCAGAGCATTGTGTTGAGGGGTCCGAGATCCCTTTATCTCAACAATAGGAACCAAACCCACCTTAAAGGCTCAATTAGACTCTGCAACCTTTGATGGTGGAATGGTTCTCTAGATATTTCGATCTAGCTAATTCATCGATGGGATTTACTTGGTGATTGACAGGATGTCTTTCTATGAAAGTTCCTCCTTCAGATTAAACATTCTCCTTTTTGTCTTTTCTTTTATTAGATGAGTTTGGTAAAATGAAATGTGCTGGTATAAACCAATTGATAGAAGGGATTCTTAACTACTGAAGAAGGCTGAGCTTCGGATAACCCTCGTGCTCAAGCATCCAGACAAAGATATTCACACTTGTTACAAGCCTAGTACTAATACATTACTTGTTGGTATTCAACATTGATTGAGATACATTTATCTAATAAAAATCTGCATGTAATAAGATTATTGCAAGAAAAATATTTTCCTTAGCTATAACATCAATCACAAATTACCACAACGATTTTCTTTCCATCATTAAGAAAAAAAGAACTGCAAAAAATATTGAAATAGATAACTTATAAATAGATTCAAAAACTCTTACTCGTTACAACATCAATTACTGAAATAAAGTTGGAAGTAATTCCTCCTCAATCCAATCACATAACGCCTTCGATGAAAAACATAATTTTGTCTCTAGTCCTAAATAAGACTTCTCAATTAATGTTGTTCAGAAATAGTTCTTTACAATTATCAAAAAGAGGGTCTTTTCTCAAAACCATCGACCTTTTCTAAAAGGTCAATCCACGTATTTATGAAGAATCACTAACTAAAAATAGCTGCTACAAGTTTAAGTTAAGTAAAACAAATTATCGCCACGTGGCGCTCGATCTCTTTGTTCTTTGGAAATCGTCTCGTGGTTTTACTGGAGTGGATGACTCTTCTCATACTTTGACCACTTGACGAAGAGATCCTCGCATGTGTTAGCATACAGAAATCTGTGCTGGTCCATCGAGGCTGAAAGGATTTCTTTCACTTCTACTGCCCGTTCTCTGTATTTGACGATCTTGGCACCCAATCGTTGCAGAACTGCACGAGCTTTGATAAGATGCTCCATAAACTATTGTATTTGACCTTGTGCCATGCTTTCCACCTGTGTGATCTCCACTACCCATGCTGAGTCTTGTTCTGCATGTCGCTTGACTATGTCATGCAGGTCAACAAAGTCTTCGGGTGTGCCAAATTCTGGGAGGCCAATGCCTTTCATCTCCCAATTGATATTTTCCCAACTCTTTTCCCACTCGGCCCAATTCTTCGGTATCTCCCACTAAGGTTCTTGGGCCATACTTACCCAGTATTCGACTGCTTACCTGATTCGAGAGATGCTGCTATCCCTTAGCACTCGAATACCATGCTCCTTTGTGTCTCAGCCCTTCTGCACTATGTTGATTTAATCAATTCTTTTTATCGCTTGGTACAATTTTTCATACCATCTCTCCATGTCCTTGCAGGTTTCCAGTGTCGTAAGGGTATCTTCTTGGAAATTGGCTATAACTGCAATGAAAATTTGCCGTTCTCTTGTGAACTTTGTACAAGCATCTTGGAACTCACTCTTCAGAAACACCGTGGCCTGCATTGAGTCATGAGAGTATTTTTCCAAATGGTGTAGATGATCTAAATCCTTTAGTGCAGTGACCAGTTCCTTTTCATCTCACCTTGCCCGATCCAACGTGGCATCAACGATAGCCATCCCTGCGCCGATAAGCTTAGATGTCTTGGCGTGTTCTGTGATGAGAAACTTTTCCTTCGTGGTGATGAGAATCAAGCTATCCAGCATGAGAATTTTATTCTTGGTGGTCCTCTTCATGATATATTTCCTCTTCCTTTCATAAGATATCGCCTGTATATCGACAAACTCATCAAAGAGCTCAAGGATTTGTTGTTCTCCCTAGGTTAGAGTGTTTCCCAGGCTCCTTGCTGTGTGTGTTTTTTCTAGGACCGGTTCCTGTACTTCTTTCATATGCTCTGATGGCTAAACCTCCATCTGTTGTTCATTGACTGGTGAGATAACGCCCAAAATTGAAGAGTCAATGATATGTTCAGTACTTACTAGGTGATCGACTGTTGAAGTGTTGATCTCTTGCTGTTTCACTTCCTCTTTTTGTCCACATGATCCTAGATCTTATCTGGTTGTGTGTTTCATAGTCCCCGACAAGTCGAGAAAATCAATGTATAAAACACTTTCGGCCTCATGGTTTCCCTGCGAAGGGTTTTGAACTGAGGCATCGCGACTTGGAGTAGATATTTTCTCAGGTTCCTTCTCCTCTATAATTGGTATCAGAGTTACCGGGGAGACCTCTGAACTCTCTTCATCATCATAGATGGTTATTAGATCAAACATGGGATTTGGCACACCTGTTTCACCTGGCGTTCTTGGAACCTCATGTTGGGTTGGAATGGTCACCGATGATCTAATCTGTGGTGATGGAACCCTGGGGTTTTCCAGACTGGTGATTTCCTCCAGTTGTAATGACTCTGAGCCATTTGGCTCCTCTCTTATTGTTATTGGGTCGTCTGAGTGGATCCTCATAATTTATATGATTTGAGGATCATTCTTCAGCTGGTCAATGACTCTCTGGGCTCCTTATAGTCAACAACCCTCCCCTTTGTGCCTCTGTGGTTTCTGCTGCTATGATTTGTCCTCTAACCCTGAGAGCTTCTTGAGCTAACTGCTCTATTGTTTCGACTTGATCTTCCATGCTCATAGCTTTGAAACTAGTCATGTTAGGGTTAGACTTTCTCTGTAATACCTCCTCCCAGTCCTGAGTACATTCTGTGAAAATCTCATCTTCAAACTTGTCATGCGCGTATGGCCAACATGAAGATACTTTTTGAAGCGTGTTGGAGGACTAGGCCTTTAGGGTCATGCTTGCGAAATTGTCTTGTCGAGAACCTATATTATAGCTAACTCAAACCCTCTTGTTTATCTTGAGCAGGTTCCTTCACTATATAAAACCCCACATGGAAGTTGTAGGGTATAAATGCTCATTTCTTGTCCTTAACCAAAGTGTCGTTATAGCCCTGCAGGATAGTCTGATAACAGATTCCTCCCACGATGAGTTGGTCTGGGACATGAGTAGGGAGAAAATGTGGTACTCCGGTGGCCTCGAACACCCTGATGTAGGTTGTGTGTTCATCTAGATACTAGTGGCCTATTTTCGAGGTCATTTTCTTGGCCTCTAAAGACAGCCTTGGGCATTCCTTTTTAAATATAATGAAATAAATCCTGGCGATGAATTCATCGCAAATAAGGGCGTAATATTTTTTGTACCTGTTCTCCCATAGGATGCTGAAGTAGGCATGAACAGGCAGTTCTGGAATGTGCCAACTTAAATTCATACCAAAGAAGACATTCCTCATGTCGATTACATCTAGCAGGTATGAGGCCATGTGAAAAGCGAGAGTTTCTCCTTCTTTTGGCATTTGAGCTTGCTGTACACTGATGCTCAATTACTTGGAGATCATTTCTCCCCAGTTGAATCTACTCCCAAAAATCGCCACAGTGTATACCAGGGGCATCCATGCTTCTGAGAACTTGGAGCTGTCCTTTTCTCTGTATAGTCGACAAATTAGAGCCATCAAGTTGATATATGGCTCCCTCCGGTTCATTGTTCCATACCAGCCGTTTCTCCGGTTCATAAATTTCTTGTCTTCCTTCCACCAAGAAGCCATTAATCAATTGGTGTTTGTAATTCATAGAACCTCACCACAAATTCTTTGTTCAACCGCTCCTCCGGGTCCCTAATTTTGTATTACTTTTGAAATTCTGTTGGGAGAAAAACTCCAACACATCCACTGTTCTCATTATTAATGAGGCACTTATGCATGTCTGTATGATCAATTAGCCAACTCAAAATATCAACGCAGGGCAAGACTGGAGTTCGAAAGGCTACCATATGCAATCATGACCGTCAGATATTCGGGAAAACCTATTCGTCGAGTGCCCTTACATCTGGGTCGTTGTGTGGGATACACTTCGGGTAATCTTCCTAGTTGATTTTGTTGAATAAGTCCCCCTACTGTGGGAGCATTATTTTTGATCCAGTGGTTGCTTCCGTATCGCCAAACACAGGGGGTTGAATGAACACATTCTTCGTCAAATTTTTAATGACCGGTTCTGCCCTAAGAGCGTATTCCAACTGCCCCATAGTGCCAGGAGAAGAACCTTCACCAATCTCTGCCTCCTTTAACTTCGGTGCCCTCGACGAGCGTCTGGTCATTGGATTTCTTGGAGGCATTTTTTCTTGCAGATAGAACATAATTAGACACTGTGTAACAGATCGAATGCTTATATATAAAAATTATGATTGCCGAACTGATAAAATTTAACACATACGTCTTCTGCTAGCTTAACCTGTTTTTTTTTTTTACTGTCTGAGAATCAATGCAGTCTTGAGACACTCTCTTTGCTTATTCAGTTGCTCTGGAAATGGAAACTTGTGTGCAGAATGGAGGTGTTCAATTTTTTTTTTTGTGATTTAAACAAAGATGCAGCTACTTACCTTGTCGCATCAGTTATTCAATTCAAGATATGAGTGCGGTTATACAAAATCTTTCGCCAGATCTTCATCATGTTTAAATTTAAATTCAATCGTAGGTTGACGGTGTGGACGTGGGCTATAATATGGTCTATCGGTGATTTCAAAATCCCGTTCTTTATTCGACACACAGGGTAACAATATATATGGAGCGAAGCATTAACTGGCCTATTAAATGGTAGAATCTGATCGTATCTCGTGCTGAAAACATCCAATCTTTTCGGTGATCTAGCGGGTGGATCGGGAGTCAGTGATTCTCTTTAAACAATGTTTGTTGATATATCCTGGAAAAATATACGACACCAATCCATATTTCTGTACAGAGCTGACGTGGAAAATCTGACTAGAAAGTGTGACTAGGACACATGGACACCTAAGGTGACTCGAGATGAAACTAGACCGTACGAAATGACTATGTGAAAAAGACACGTGGCACTTGAAACTAACGTCTTCGTTTAATCATGTTATTCAGAATCGAGGAATTTTCCTTAGCTAATCGTTTTAACCGTAGATCCTACCCTACCAATGTCAAAAATTATCAATGATCGACGATCGACAATAAGCTTAACCAAGTGCTCCCGGATTAACCCCCTCGAAAATTGCCGATGCCGAAAGTGCATCGGGGATCGGTGATCGATGATGTGTCAATGCAGAAATTTTAAATGACTTGACCCTTTGAGATTTCACCGACCTCGAATAATCGCATCCGTCATCGACTATTGAGGGTTTTTCATGGCTCATGTCAATGTTTATCCCTCTTGTATTTCGTCGATGCCGATGGGAATTGACTAACTCCTGAATCTTCTTAGCGAATAACTAATGCAAACTTACTCCACCTTTTACCGATGATGATGGTACATCAGGGATCGACGATTATTGTTACTGTGTGGTAATTTTACCTGCTTGGATTTTTTTGACACTGAACATAAGCGCGCTAGTCACAATGTTAGTTGCAGATTCTTAGTTGGAATGCTAGGTTATTTTAGACACAAGGTTTCATATTAATAGGTTCAAACAAATATGATTTGATCGAGAAGAGTCATGAAAACAAAATTAGTAATCGCTCCATAGTGGACCTAATTTATACAACAAAACAAAAGAAAACAAGTGGTACCCAAAAGAGAAAAAATTCATGAAAGATTTTAGGGTGTGTTGAGTGCTCAAGAAATGGCAATTCTCTGGGTGAAAGCAAAATCTCTGTTCCTTTCCTCGGGCATAGCTGATGCAGAAGCTGGTTGAGAAACTAACTAGCTATGATTTTATCAGAGTATTTCCCATCCATGGATGTACAATTCCCCCGGTTCATGAATCTGGGTCTGCCTATGGAGTTGAAACCTTATTCCACCTTCGTTCCTCTTGACCGTGATCAACGCCCCCTTTTGAAAAGAGTTGGGTAAGGAGTTCACTGGCTCTAGGCCATTTTAGTTATCATTATTCACTCGCTACAGTGTTTCTCCATTGCCATTGAGCGTCCATAGCGCCGACACAGTCACCTTGACGTCACAGACCTTGCTCTACTACCAGCGAGCGTCCATAGCCCCAATAGAGTTGTCTGCATACCCTCTCCTACTTCACACTCATTTAATATAATTGATTTATTTCTAGAAGAGATGCCCAGAGTGAGTGGGAGAGGAGGACGCCTGTTATGTGCAAGATGAAATGGTTAATGTGAAATTCCTCTTAGCCCTGTCTAGAGGTACATGTGGTCCTTTCCAACTTGCCATCTTTCCCTTTAGGATTTACCAGACCACTAGGCGGACACTTCATCACTTACTAAGGTTCTTTGTTTGCAAAGACCAGATATAGAACTCTTTGAAGGAAAAATCAATTTCCCAGCGTGTCTTATGTTGCACATAAGCGTGAGTTAGGAGAATAGTTTGCTACACCATATTGATTTGGGTCAACCAATGCTTTGCGAAACACAAATTTATTACAAGAAAATACCAAACAAAGGAAAGACAAGAATAAAAGGACTCTGCAATCAGTCTACCTTACACCTACACACTTATCCTAATCATAAAATAACATGAAAATACACACACATTTTTTTTAACAAAAATATTGTTTTAGGGCTTGTCCATTCACCGAGAGAGCATCAGGTTTCCCCCTCAGATTTTGCAACTGATATGTGCCTGCCCCAATTTTCTCGGATACCTAAAAAGGTCCAAGCCATAGATTCTATATCTTCAAATGTTTTCTCTTAGGTTCATTTTCTCTATCCCATTTCAGGACTAAGTCTCCTACTTCAAAATTCTTCTCTTCGGCCTTATGCTTGTCAAACCATCTTTTAACTATCTGTTGATGAGAGACGAAATTCGATTTTTCTTTCTCCCTTTCCTCTTCCAACATGAGAAGGGTATCAATCCTTTGTTGAATAACTCATGAGGGTTGCCCTCTTGAACCCTGAGCAAGCTGAAGTGATGGGAGATATAATCCCTTAGGGAGAATGGCTTCTTGACTGTATACCATAAAGTATGGAGAGTTTCCTATAGCTTCCTTGGGTGTTACTCTGTATGCCCATAAGGCATTATGAAGTGAGATATGCCAATTCCTCTAATTGTCTACAACTGTTTTCTTCAATATCCTCACTAGGTTCTTATTAGTTGATTCAGCCACTCCGTTCCCTCATGGATAATAGTTTGCAGAGTATCTTATTATGATTCCTTTGTCTAGAGCGAACTCTGTTAATAGAGTAGAAGAAAAATAAGCAGAATTATCAAACAAAAGAAAGAAAGGCATCCCAAACCTCATGATCAACTACTGTTCTATGAATTGGATTACAACCTTTTCATTCACATGAGTTAGAGGGACGGCCTTTTCCCATTTCGTAAAATAGTCCGTAGCAATCAATATGTATTTATGTTGTTTTTAAGAACTCGGGGTAATCTCCCCTATGACGTCTAACCCCCATTGCTCGAATGGTCTGGATATGGTCACTAGTTGGAGTGGGACAACTGCTCTTTTTTCTCTCCCCACACTCATTTAACAAGTTTTACAATTTCTAGCGTATGTATGAGTGTCCCTAAATAGAGTAGGCCAGTAATAGTCGACTCTTAGTATTTTCTAAGTTGTGGTATTCCTTGCCAAATTTCCACCTGTAGGACCATCATGGAGTTCCCTCAGAACCTTTTCTGCATCTTCATGTTCGAGACATATCAACAGTACCCCATCATAATTTACGCAGAAAAGTACTGAATTTATGAGGCAATATTGTGCAGATTTTAGCCTAAGAGCTCTCCTTTCCCTAGGGTTTAGGTTTTCTAGGCAAGTCCCATGATGTAGGAGGTAAATTAGTTTTCCATACCAAGACTCTTGCCCTGGGGGAATGTATAAATCTTCACTACACCATAATGCTAATTCATTCTCCCACCCGGGTTATTGATTTATTCGGTCTTGGGCTTTTGCAGCCAGTTTACACAATCCTTGTCCCTTTAATAATTTGGTAGGTTTTATATCGATCAAATTCTTAGACAACTGCCATCCAATTTCCTTTTCTCTCCGCCATCGATTGTTGAGTGAATAGGGATCAGACTGCGGGATGAGGCACAATGACTTTGGTGTGATTTTTTAGGATGTAAGATCTGAAATGTTTTACTTCTTTATACACCACATAAACCTATTTTTCTATAACAGGGAAATTCAATTCGACCCCTTGGAGGTTAGTGCTCATGAATGATACCGGTGCCTCATTGTTATCATCATCCTTCTGGGTCAAAACTGCAACTAAGGATTGGTCAGAGGCGAAAGTATAGAGAAAAAAATATTTACTAAAGTCAGGACTTCGTAGCACCAGAGCTTGAGATATTGCAGTATTGATATTGTTGAAAGCATATTTTCGCTCGTCATCCCACTTAAAATCAACATCCTTGCAAATCATTTTTTGTAAGGGTTTGATAGTTTCAACGAAATCAGGCGTGAACTTCCTCACAAAATTGATTTTCCCAAAGAAGGATTGTATAGCCTTTTTTTTTGTGGGGTAAGGGAAGATGAGCTATTTCCTTAATTTGTTCCAGATCTATGCGAATTCTTGCTTGAGATATAATATGACCTAGTAATTTCCCTTCCTCGACACCAAAGATATTTTTCTTAGGGTTTAAAGATATTCCATATTTCCTACACCTTTCGAAAATATGGGTTAGATGTTGGATGTGATATTTTCTATTCTTTGAATACACAATCACGTCGTCCAAGTATACTACTACACATATATTAATCAATCCCCAAAAATATATGTCCATGGCCCTTTGGAAGGTTTCTCTTGCATTAATCAACAAAAAGGGCATGCGTTTATAAGCAAAGGTTCCCCACTTGGTTCAGAAGGTAGTTTTCAATCGGCCTTCCTCTAAAACTAGAACCTAGTTGTAACCTGAAAAACCATCTAGAAGGGAGAAAATTTCAGAACCAGACATGGTCTTCAAGAGATGCTCCATTGGTGGGATTGGGTAGTTATCCTTTTCAGATTCTATGTTAAGGTTTCTGAAATCTACACACAGACGAATTTCCTCAGACTTTTTCCTGACACGAACCAAATTTTCTACCCAGGCAGAGTGTCTAACCTGAAAGATAATTTTAGGATATAGTAATTTGTTTAACTCCTGATACATGAGAGGTTCCAAAGATGGATGATACTTCCTGAGCTTTTGATGGAAGGGTTTTACTTTGACTTTTAACGATATTTTGTGTTGAATAATATGAGTGTCATAAGTTTTCATTTCTCGGTAGGACCACACAAAGACATCTTGATATTCTCTAAAAAGTTTGAGATAAGATTTCCTGTCTTCTTTAGACACTGTGTTGCCTAGATTTATATTCTTAGGGTTATCCGGGGTTCCTAGATCTCGTAATCAGGACATGAATTCCCTGTCTTTGTCTTCAATGACCCTTTAAATATTTCCCTCAGGTCAAAAAGGTTCTCCAAATTGGATACCCCTTTCGGTGTCGTGTGAAACCCTGGTTTGTTATTAGAGTGATCTGTTTTTCCCTTCTATTTATGGAAATCAGTTTCTGCTAGTTGCTCTCAGAATACTTCATCATCAATAGTCAGATATTTAAAATTTTATTGGTTGGTTAGAAAATCTAAAATCTCTTCATCTCCTTCAAAAACCTTCCAATTAGAAATATTGTTGGGTACCGATGGTTTGTATAGTAGTTCCACAGTGAACCTAGAGGCTTCATAGTATTCTAAAGGGGATAGCCTCGAGGCCACAGTAGCTAGGGAATCAACAAGAGTATTCTTTGTCCTGGGAACCGCAATAATATTAAAGGCTTCATAATGTTCTATTAGCCTATGCATCTCTTGTTGGTAATTCCTCAATTGAGGTGAGTTGCAATGTATAGTATTCTTTACTTGCCTGACGATAATTTCAGAGTCCCAAAAAACCTTCATTTCTTTAACGTTTAAGGCTATGTCTTTCTTCAATCCCTGCACTAGAGCTTTATACTCAACAGTGTTATTGGTGCATTCAAATTCTAGTCTGCAGGATAAAAAACTCCACTTCCACTTTGGGTCAATGAGGATACATCTTGTTCCCAATCCTTCTTGTGATTTAGACCCATCAAAGTACAATGTCGAAACTTGTGAAAGAAATTTATCAACTTCTTCATGCCTAGTTATTTCCTCATCTCCGAATACCTTGTCTATGGTTTCCAACAGAAGTTCTTGGCAGAAGAGGCTTTCTTCTGCCACTGCCGGTATATTCACTTAAAAATCCATTTTGGAGTTTTGAGTGAGAGGTACATCATATGAGAGAGGAGAGAAATTGCCGAAGTCAGAATCACAGGAGTAGTTTCCTAGCACGTAGAAATATGCCGACGAGGGTTCGTTGAAGGATTCTAAATCAATGAAAATATGTTTGAGATACCTTTCCTTATCGATCCTAATCATGTTGGCATGTCCCTTTAATGGCAACTAGAGGTGAGCCCAGTCTGTTCTAAAGTATCCATTCAATTTCTCGGACCAATCTCGGCTAAGTAGCAGTCCATAAGATTCTGGTATATCTACTACAATGATGTCGATTACTTGAAAAAATTTCGGGTGTGTAGCCATTCTGATCATGACATCCTTAAGTTCCCCAATAAATTTTACCTGAGTTTTGTCTAGTTGTATAAAATGTTTATCACTTTTGAGCGGAACTGCGTTTAATTTCTTGCAGATATTAATGGCATGACATTGGAGGATGACCCTGAATCGAATAGACAATTATGGAGTTTCCTGTTGAAGACTTCAAACGATAAAAGGAAAGGTGGGACAAAAGGATTTCCTTTTTTATCTACAGAGCAAGCAATCACATTTGGTTTATTCTTTAGATCTGTGGGAGATGTGACCTCAACTAGTTCAGTGCTTGTTATAGGGGCTTCTATTGACTTTAAGGCCTGTAACAAAAAGTATTTTTACTGGGGAATTATACACATGTCCATGACCGACACATTAGCCTTCAACTTTTTTAAGTATTCTACTATGTTGTAGTCCATCTTGGGTGACTCCCATGTATGTATGTTTATAGGATTTCTCTGGGAGACAAAAGGTGATTTCGGGGATTGACTGTTTGTTTTCCTCTCGAAGATTGGACAATGGTAAGGTCATTTGAGACCGACTGACCCTTACTTCACGTTTACACAACAAAAACCTCAGCGGGTGGTTATTGAACCTCAAATACATCATCAGAAGGCATCGACAAGTCATGATCCCATAACAACATGGCTTTTTCTTCAGGTGACTCAACTTCCACCTGATTGACGATGTTCACTGTTGATTCGCTTGACTGTTCGGTAAGGGAAAATTCATCTAGGAACTGATTGACCATTAAATTCATAACATGCACCCATTGGGTACAGTCTCTTTTAGAATTCTTCTCTTGATGATAAGTACAAAAAGAGTCGGATGCTACATTACCTAGGTCAATGTTTAAGTTGGTTGGGGTAGGTTCAATCACTTTGAAAGGTGGGTTTCTCTTAAAAAAGGGTTTATAGGGCCTTTTACCTTGGTTTCCTTCCCAAACACTTGTTTTCATGTCTATGATTTCATTTGACAGTTTCTTTATCATCCGTTGTAGGTATTCTATGTCACCGCTTCCCTTTTCAGGGCCTTGTTCTGTTTGTTTTCCCAGGGGTCTAGTTAACAATAGTTCTCTCCTAGGTGGAGGCTGAACTTCCTTCTTAACTAGTGAGACCTGGCCCTCTTTGCATCCCTTCATTTTGAATTCAATCGTTTTGGCTTCCTCTAAATTTTCAGCTAGGGTATGTTTGGCAGCCCTTTTCACAAACATGGAAATAAAAGAAGGGAGAGCATTAGCATATACCTCGATTTGCAACTCTTGAGTAGGGTTAACTTCGGGTTGAAATTTTTTCAGGATAGTGGTAAACCGTTGATTGAAGTCTTTAACCTTCTCTTTTGAACTCATGGTGGCGGCGAAGAGTTTAGCCATTAAAGCTCCTGTGGTGGTTTCTTCTGCAAATTTGTCTAAAATGTCCTTTTGAAACTTCATCCAACTAGTTATGGACCCCACAAGAAAGTTAAAATACCAAGTCAAGGTTGAATTCTCAAAGGCATAGGGAAAAATCCTACATACTACGTCCTCATGTTGTACGTTTATAAGTCTTATATCTAGTATGAACTTTTTAATATGGTCTTCAGGCAATCCACAGGTTTCAGGATCAAATTTGGGAAGCAATTTTTCTGGATGTCGAGGGAGGTTATGTCCCGTCCTGGGATCGCCAGAGCATCTCTGGCCAACCAAGGTTGATTATTTCGAGGTGCATTTCCCATTTCTTCATTATTATCGTTGTTATCCTCCATGTCCTCCGACTCTGAAGCTGAGCGATCCAAGTTAAACCCTTCCTCGTTAGATTCAAAATCGTCTGGTTCAAAGTAGTTACTAGCTGGTGTTTCGGGGATTAGATTAAGGGTTGTTCGATCTTAGTGAGGGAAAAATCTATCAGGTCTTCTACTGTGTATCGACCACTGGTATGCTTACTTGTTTTCTACGAGGAAGTAATGAGGCTAAGGGTAACAATCCAATTTTTCGAGCATAAGCTCTTGTGATTCTTCTGAATTGGTTCAACTCCTTGTGGGGAAGAGCATATGATATTTCAGGGAATAGGTTTTCTTCATTGTTCCGGGGTGAGTTAATCGTTTCGGGAGTACTCTCTGCATGTGGGCTATCTTGAGAATGACTAGCCATGCATGTGGGTGGTTTTGAATCTGTTGGCTATGTGAGATATTATATCAGAAATATTGTTAGCCATTCATTCATTCAGGATATCCTTCTAGTGCCAATTCTGTTAAGGGGTCTGAGATCCCTTTATCTCAACAGTAGGAACCAAACCCACCTTAGAGGGCCAATTAGACTCTGCAGCGTTTGATGGTGGAATGGTTCTCTAGATATTTCAATCTAGCTAATTCATCGATGGGATTTACTTGGTGATTGACACGATGTCTTTCTATGAAAGTTCCTCCTTCAGATTAAACGTTCTCCTTTTTGTCTTTTCTTTTATTAGACGAGTCTGGTAAAATGAAATGTGCTGGTATAAACCAACTGATAGAAGGGATTCTTAACTACTGAAGAAGGCTAAGCTTGGGATAACCCTCATGCTCAAGCATGCAGACAAATATATTCACACCTGTTACAAGCCTAGTACTAATACATTACTTGCTGGTATTTCAACATTGAACGAGATACAATTATCATAAGAAAACTATGCATGTAATAAGATGATTGCAAGAAAAATAGTTTCCTTAGCTATAAAATCAATCACACATTACCACAACGATTTGCTTTCCATCATTAAGAACAAAAGAACTACAAAAAATATTGAAACAGATAACTTATCAATATATTCAGAAACTCTTACTCGTTACAACATCAATTACCGAAATGAAGTTGGAAGTAATTCCTCCTCAATCCAATCACATAACGCCTTCGATGAAAAACAAAATTTTGTCTCTGGTCCTAAACAAGACTTCTCAATTAAGGTTGTTGATAAATAGTTCTTTACAATTCTCAAAAAGAGGGTCTTTTCTCAAAACCATCGACCTTTTCTAAAAGGTCAATCCCCGTATTTATGAAGAATCACTAACTAAAAATAGCTGTTACAAGTTTAAGTTAAGTAAAACAAAATATCGCCACGTGGTGCTCGATCTCTTTGTTCTCTGTAAATCATCTCATGATTTTACTGGAGTGGATGAATCTTCTCATACTCTGACCACTTGACAGAGAGATCCTCACATGTGTTAGCATATGTGAATCTGTGCTGGTCCACCGGGGATGAAAGGATTTCTTTCACTTCTACTACCTATTCTCTGTATTTGACGATCTTGGCACTCAACCGTTGCAGAACTGCACAAGCCTTGATCGAATGCTCCATAAAATATTGTATTTGATCTTGTGCCATGCTTTCCACCTGTGCGATCTCCACTACGCATGTTGAGTCTTGTTCTGCATGTCGCTTGACTATGTCATGAAGGTTGAAAAAGTCTTCAGGTGTGCCGAATTCTAGGAGGCCAATGCCTTTCATCTCCCGATTGATATTTTCCCAGCTCTTTTCACACTCGGGCCACTTCTTTTGTATCTCCTGCTGAGGTTCCTGGGCCATACTTACCTAGTATTCGACTGCTTTACTGATCCGAGAGATGCTTCTATCCCTTAGCACTCGAATACCAAGCTCCTCTGCGTCTTGACCCTTCTGTACTGCATTGATGTAATCAATTCTTTCTACCACTTGGTATTCTTTTTCATACCATCTCTCCACATCCTTGCAGGTTTCCAGTGCAATAAGGGTATCTTCTTTGAAATCGGCTATACCTGCAGTGAAAAGATGTTGTTTGTTTGTGAACTTTTCAAAAGCATCTTGGAAATCACCCTTTAGAAACACCGTGGCCTGTGTTGAGTCTTGATAGTATTTTTCCAAATGGCACAGATGATCTAACTCCTTTAGTGCATCGACCAATTCCTTTTCATCTCGCCTTGCCCGATCCAACGTGTTGAAGTTACTTGTTACTTCACACACACCTAGGATTTATTTTTCCTAAGGTTTTTATTTGTTTATTAGTCATAATTAGTCATTATCTAGTCTCCTATATTTTAGGAGAGAATATTCCACCTGGAGAATATTCTCTTTCAGTTGACACTTCAGTTTGACTAGTTGAGTTGAGTTTAGATGTTGCATTGGGATCATCACCATGCAACATTGGGATCATCACTATGCTAATTCGACCTTGCCTTGGTATCATCACTAGAGTGGTGCATTAGCCTTTATTCCCCAAGTTAACTCTTCACTACTCTTTGTTCAGTCAATTAACTGAAGACTAGTTGACTAGTTAACTCAACTAGGTGGCAGTTCACTCCCGTAACTGCCTGAGAGACTAGAATAGGTGGAAATTCACTCCCATAACTGCTGGTGTGTGTCCAGATCACTCTAGACCACCACTATGGTGACTTGGTTCACCTCAAGTCTAACTCATTGAGTTATACAGAGTATATCGTGTGTAAATTATTCATTATTCATAATGGTTAATGAGAATTCTTCCATTCTTTCTCTCCTTCTTCTTCCTTTTCCAATTCTCTCTACAAATGTGTGTATTATTGTTTAGCTGTATCTATTATGTGCAAGTTCAACAAATTTACATGGTATCAGAGCCAATGGACTGCTAAGCAAAAGCTACACCAAAATTGTTTGCAGGTACAAAAGATTGAAGACAACGGAAAGATGGAATTCCAAAAAGAATTCATTCTGACACCTTACAACTATTTTGCATGGAAGGAGAAAATAGCCATACATCTCCGATCTAGAGGGTTGTATAGGTTAACCATGAATACAGATACAGAGCCGACATCAGCCATAGAAAAATCCAAGTACTTAAATCGCATGGATGAGGCACTCGGAACAATTTGCAGTCTTATTTCTCCCGATCTCCTTTTTTATATATCTTCCTGTAAGACTCCCAATGAAGCTTGGACCATCTTGGAAGGGATCTTTGGAAAATAGGATGAGATGAGGGGACACATGATGGAGGTGGATATGCCCACATTGGATCCAAAAATCTTTGAGAATATCCAAGATTTCTTTACAAAATTCAAGGATTTACTGTCGCAACTCAAAGCTTGCAGGGTTGATAAATCGAAGGAGGAGAAACAAATGGTTCTCACCATTGTCTTCAAACTTGGTCATGAATTCTCAGTATTTGTATCTACATTCCATACTGTCAGATTCACCTCTGGATCCACCTGGAAGATGCCTTCTCTTGAGCACTTTATCGAATCCCTGACACAAGAGCAAACTAAGCTCATCAACATGGGCACAATCAAAGGCTGAAGGGCGCATGCACTCACTGTGCATGATGGCAGCCACAAATATCAGAAATATAAACATAAATATAAGTGGAAAGCTCATGCACATATGAAGAAGGAAGGGTACACAAAACCCTTCACCGATGCCTCCGGATCCAAAGGAGAAAAGGGAAGAAAAGGAGAGAAATGCACATACTGTTACAAAGGATTCCATTTAGAATCTGCATGCATGCAAAAAAAAATAGATCTGATGTCTCATATACTTCAGCAAAACAACCTTGGAGATCGCATCCCCGAGGGTGCAAAGAAGAAGAAGCCAGAAGATCTGATTTCCAAGAAAGGAAATTTTAGCCATGCCTTGATTGCCATCAACTCCTCTCCCGATGCTTGGATCGTAGACTCAGGAGCATCACATCACATGGCTGCCTCAAAAGTAGTCTATTCTTCTTTGGATACATGCAAAGGTCCTTCTATTTTGATTGGGGGACAACTCTTCTGTCGAAGTCACCGACAAAGGAAGGATTGAACTCACCAATGGAAGTTTCGAGAATGTGTTGCATGTTCCCAAGATTTCTGTCAACCTTCTCTCTGTGTATTAGATGACGAATTACGGCACCGGAAATAAATTTATCTTCACACCAATTCCATGGACATCTCTGACATGCAAACCAACTCCAGGGTTGCTACCGGTGAGTTAAATCATCAGTCTACATTGTATACATTTTCTGAATTCATTGAACCTGATTCTTCTTTACTGCTTACTCATGCTGATGAAAGTAGTAGGATATGACACGAAAGGTTTGGACATTTGAATTTTAGATACATGCAACATCTTAGCAAGCAAAAATTAGTTGATGGTTTACCAGACATCCATTTCTCCAAGGGAGTATGTGAGGGATGTGTTCTCGGAAAACACCCTCAAGAGAAATTTGACAAGGGAAAGTCTTAGCGAGCTTCCACACCTTTAGATCTAATCCACAGTGACCTCATGGGTCCTTTTCCGCATCCATCGATCAACAAAGCGAGGTTTGTTCTCATTTTTGTTGATGATTTCTCACGTTTTACATGGATCTACTTTCTCAGGCAAAAATCTGAGGTCTTTCAACACCTCAAAGATTTCAAAGCTTTGGTTGAGACACAGTCCAGAAAGAAGATCAAAGTCCTTCGAACTGATAATGGGGGAGAGTATGTGAATCATGAGATCCACAATATTTTCCATGAGGCAGGGATTCAATTGTAGCATATAGTTCCCTACACTCTGCAACAAAACGGAGTTGCTGAGTGGAAAAACAGATCTCTAAAGGAGATGGCATCTTTCATGTTGCATGAAAAGTCACTACCACAGAGACTATGGGCCGAAGCACTTGACTGTGAAACATACATCCAAAAAAAATCTCCCCATAGATCTGTCAAGGATAAGACACCCTACGAGGCTTGGAGCGGCCTCAAACCGGAAGTGACCCACTTTCACATTTTTGGTTCTTGTGCATGGGCCTGGATTCCCTCTGAAAAGAGGAAGGCACTTGATCCACAGATAACTGAGTGCACTTTTGTTGGATAACTTGACGATGTGAAGGGATATTGGCTTATTGATCTTTCCTCGGACCGACTCATAATTGAGCGTAGTGTCCAATTCAAGGAAAGTGTCTCGCATGTACCTTAGCAGCTGCATGCAGACACCTTCACTCTTCCACCTGTTCGAGATGATGAGCATGCACATGATGACTCTTCTTCAGATGAGAGTTATGATTTAGAGGACTCAAATGATTCAGATTCAGATTCAGAGTCAGTACAATCAGATCCAGATTCAGAGAATCCAGATGTAGTTGTAGAGCCAGAGCAGAGGCCCAAGTGGGCACATACTACTCTTCAGGATGTAGGGGATCTCGTAGGTGATCCAACCGATACTAGGAGGACTCGATCTGATTTCGAGGAGCCTCCTGTCGCACTCATTGCCATTGAACCATTGCCTTCAAGGCATATTTTCTTGGTTCAGTCTTCAGATCCACAGTCTTATGGCGAGGCTATTGGAAATCCCTTTTGGGAATCTGCCATGCAGAAGGAGTACCACTCCCTCCTCAAGAACCAGACTTGGGATCTAGTTCCCCTTCCTTCTGGGAGGAAACTTGTCAGATGCAGATGGGTCTACAGGACCAAGAGCGCAACAGATGGACAGATCAACAGATACAAAGCCAGGCTTGTCGCCAAAGGATTTCAACAGGTTCATGGTATTGACTATGATGAGACCTTTGCTCCAGTAGCGAAGATGGATTCCATTCGATTGGCCCTTTCCATTGTGGCAGCTAAGGGATGGGAAGTCCATCAGATGGACGTGAAGAATGCATTTCTTCATGGTGATCTCTCTGTGGAGATCTACATGGAGCAAGCCCAGGGATTTATGCATGACTCATCTTTGGTCTGTCGACTGAAGAAGTCACTTTATGGCCTCAAGCAGGCTCTGAGGGCATGGTATGCCAAGATGGACTCCTACCTTTTGTCATAGAACTTTGCATGTTGTAAATCAGACCTGAATGTATACATGCTCAGGATGACTAATTCACTTCTACTTTTAGTTCTGTATGACGATGATTTGTTGATCACCGGTTGCTCAACTTCAATGATTGCTGCAGTCAAGAGGATTATTCATGACAGGTTTTTGATGATGGAAATGGGTCCACTACACTTCTTCCTTGGACTCGAGATCAGTCAGGATGCATTAGGCATCAAATTGTCTCAGGCCAAGTATGCACGATATCTCCTTGAGAGATTTGACATGACAGACTGCAAGTCTGCTCCGACTCCTTTTCTATTAGGAGTCAAACTTGAGGATGGCGGGGAGACTCCACTGGTTGTCATCACACTGTATAGATAGCTCATGGGGAGCTTGTTGTATCTCACACACTCTAGACCAGACCTCTCATATGCAGTTGGCGCAGTTTCCAGGTTCATGCAGGAGCCGGATGAGCTACATTGGAAAGCTACAAAGCATATCCTTTGATACGTACAGGGCACCATCACCTTTGGGATTCATTATGCAATAGACTCTACATTATATCTCATTGGTTTTACTGATTTCGACTGGGCTGGTGATAACATTGATCGCAAGTCCACATCTAGTTACTCACTCAGTTTTGGTTCCGGGCCTATCTGTTGGTCGAGCAAGAAGCAAGCTGCCATTGCTCTATCTTCAGCCGAGGTAGAGTACAGAGGGGTAGTTAACATAACCATTCAGGCTATGTGGCTACAACATTTTCTCATTGAGTTGGGCATTCAGTTTCATTGGCCGATCGTCATTTGGTGTGACAACCAGAGCACTCTGAAGTTCTGTAGAGATTAAGTTCAGAGGCAGTGGACGAAGCACATCGAGATCCACATGCACTACATTCGGGACTTAGTACACGAGGGGATCATCGACTTACAGTTCTATCCTTCAGCAGAACAAACGATAGATATTTTCACCAAGGCCTTCACTGAGCAGAAATTCCATTCTCTACGAGGTCGTCTTGGAGTGAAGGACATAGTTGCCTAACAACTGTAGTTCTTCTTTTTACATACATTGTACCTTGAGGGGGGGTTTTTCCCATGAGGTTTTTCCTCTTTACTCACTTATTTTTAGTGTATCTTTTGTACTTGGGTACCCAACATGGCCTTGTTTTCGGGACCCAATATTTATTTTCACCATAGTGATGTTCAGGGGGGGTGTTGGAGTTACTTGTTACTTCACACACACCTAGGATTTATTTTTCCTAAGGTTTTTATTTTTTTATTAGTCATAATTAGTCATTATCCAGTCTCCTATATTTTAGGAGAGAATATTCCACCTGGAGAATATTCTCTTTCAGTTGACACTTCAGTTTGACTAGTTGAGTTGAGTTTATATGTTGCATTGGGATCATCACCATGCTAATTCAAACTTGCCTTGGTATCATCACCAGAGTGGCACATTAGCCTTGATTTCCTTGAGTTGTATTGACTCTGAGCCATTTGGCTCCTCTCTGATTGTGATTGGCTCGTCCAAGGGGATCCTCATCATTTCTATGATTTGAGGATCATTCTCCAGCTAGTCGATGACTCTTTGGGCTCCTTCTAGTAACAACAACCCTCTCCTTTGTGCCTCTGTGGTTTCTGCTGCTTTGATTTGTTGTCTAACCCTGAGAGCTTCTTGAGCCGACTGCTCTATTGTTTCGACTTGCTCGTTCATGCTCATAGATTTGAACCTAGTCATGTTAGGGTTATCCTTTCTCTGTAATACCTCCTCCCAGTCCTGAGCACATTCTGTGAAAATATCATCTTCAAACTTGTCATGCGTGTATGGCCAACATGAAGAGACTTGTGAAGCATGTTGGAGGACTAGGCCTTTAGGGTCATGCTTGCGAAACCGGCCTATCGGGAACCTGTATTCCAGCTGAATCAAACTGTCTTGTTTATATTGAGCAGTGTCATTCACTATATAAAACCCCACATGGAAGCCGTAGCGTATAAATGCTCATTTCATTTCCTTAACCAAAGTGGCGTTATGGCCCTGCAGGATAGTCTGATAACAGATTTATCCCACGATGAGCTGGTCTGGGACATGAGCATGGAGAAAATGTGGTGCTCCAGTGGCACTGAACACCCCAATGTAGGTTGTGTGTTCATATAGATACTAGTGGCCTACTTTCGAGATAATTTTCTTTCCCACTATAGACATCCTTGGGCATTCCTTTTTAAATATAATGAAACAAATCCTGGTGATGAATTCATCGCAAATAAGGGTGTAAGATTTTTTGTACCAGTTCTCCCATAGGATGTTGAAGCAGACATAAACATGCAATTTTTCAACGTTCCAACTTAAATTCATACCGATGATGACATTCCTCGTGCAAATTACATCTAGCAAGTACGAGGCCATGTGAAAAGCAGGAGTTTCTCCTTCTTTCGACGTCTGAGCCTGCTTTACATTGATGCTCAATTGCTTGGAGATAATTTCTCCCCAGTTGAATCTAATCCAAGAAATTGCCACAGTGTATTCTAGGGGCATCCATGATTTTGAGAAATTGGAGCAGTCCTTTTCTCCGTATAGTCGACAGATTAGAGCCATCAAGTAGATATATGGCTCCCTCAGGTTCACTGTCCCGTACCAGCTGTTGCTCCGGTTTGTAAATTTCTTGTATTCCTTCCACTAGGAAGCCATTAATAAGCTAGTGTCATGTAATTCATAGAACCTCACCACAAAGTCTGTGTTCAACCGCTCCTCTGGGTCCCTGATTTTGTAGTAATTTTGAACTTCTATTGGGAGAAAAACTTCGACACATCCACCGTTCTCATCATTAAGGAGACACTTCTGCACGTATGTATGATCAATTAGTCAAGTCAAAATCTCAATGCATGGAAATAATGGAGTTCGATAAGCTACCATATGCAAGCACACCTGTCAGATATTCGGGAAAACCTGGTCGTCGAGCACCCTTACATCCGGGTCGCTGTGTGGGATACACCCCGGGTAATCTTCCTTGTTGATTCTTTTGAATAAATATCCCCACTGTGGGAGAATTATTTTTGATCCAGTGGTTGCTTCCATATCGCCAAACGCGGGGGGTTGAATTAACTCCTTCTTTGTCAAAGTTTTAATGACTGGTTCCACCCTGAGAGCATATTCCAACTACCTCGCAGTGCTGGGAGAAGAGCCTTCACCAATCTCTGCCTCCTTTAACTTTGGTTCCCTCAGCGAGCGTCTGGTCGTTGGCTTTCTTGGAGGCATTTTTCCCTGTAGATAGAACATAGTTAGACACTGTGTAACAGATCAAATTCTTATATATACAAATTATGACCGCTAGACTGATAAAATTTAACACATATGTCTTCTGCTAGATTAATCTGGTTTTTATTTTTTGACAGTCTGAGAATCAACGTAGTCTTGAGATGCTCTCTTCGCTTCTTCGGCTACTCTAGAAATGGAAAATTGTGTGCATAATGGAGGTGTTCAAAATAGTTTTTGTGTTTTAAACATAGATGATACTTACCTTTTTGCATCAGTCATTCAATTGAGGATATGAGTGTGGTTCTACAAAATTTTCCGCTAGATCTTCATCATGTTGAAAATTAAATTCAATCATAGGTTGGCGGCGTCGGCGCAGGCTATAATATGGTCTATAGATGATTTCAAAATCCTGTTCTTCAGTCGGTGCATAGGGTAGAAATATATATGGAGGGAAGCATTAACTAGCCTATTAAATGGCAGAATCCGATCGTATCTCGTGTTGACAACATCCAATCGTTTCGCTGATCTAACGGGTGGATCGGGAGTCGAGTCTTCTCTTTAAACACTGTTCGTTGATATCTCCTGGAAAAAGCTCCGATGCCAATCCATCTTGGTGTATAGAGATGATTTGGAAAAGCTGACTCAGAAGTGTGACTAGGACACATGGACACCTAAGGTGACTCAGGATGAAACTAGACCATACGAAATGCCTACGTGGCAAAGACACGTGGCACTTGAAACTAGCATCTTCGTTTAATCGTGTTATTTAGAATCAAGGAATTTTCCTTAGCTAATCGTTTTAACCACATATCCTACCCTGCCGACGCCGAAAAGTATCAAGGATTGACGATCGATGATAAGCTTAATCAAGTGCTCCTGGATTAACCCCCTCAAAAATTTCCAATGCCGAAAGTGCATCGGGGATCGACGATCGAGGATGTGTCAATGCGGAAAGTTTCAATGACTTAACCCTTTGAGATTTCACCGACCCTGAACAAACACATCCGTCATCGACCATCGGGGGTTTTCCATGGCTCATGTCAATGTTTAGCCCTCTCGTATTTCGCTGATGCCGATGGTAATAAACTAACTCCTGAATCTTCGAATAACTAACACAAAATTACTTCTCCTTTTACTGATGCTAATGGTACATCGACGATCGACGATTATTGTTACTGTGTGGTAATTTTACCTGCTTGGATTTTTTTCGACGCCGAACATAAGCACGCTCGTCACAACATTAGCTGCAGATTCTTAGTGAGAATGCCAAGTTATTTTAGACACAAGTTTTCATATTAATAGGTTCACACAAATCCGATTTGATCGATAAGAGTCATGAAAACAAACTAATCAATCCCTCCATAGTGGACCCAATTTATACAACAAAACAAAAGAAAACAAGTGGTACCCAAAAGAGACAAAATTTCATGAAAGATTTTAGGGTGTGTTGAGCGCTCAACACATTGGAAGATGTCACCAATGTTACCTAGGCAACAAATTTCATTTTTTTAGTGAAGGACATATCCAACACAAGGGAGGATTCCCTAGTACCCTCAGGGAATCCTAAGGAAAGACACAATCAAGTCTAGGTCTCCTATGTAGCTACCCAATACACCACGAATGAAATATATCAAGCAAGTCAAGGATAAAGTGGTTACTCAAAGTAAATTTCATATTTGGTTTAAAGTAATCTAAGGCTTATTTAAGGGGTTTATCAAGTAACCATCTCATGCAAAAGAATCCCCAAACCACTCAAATATGAAAATTACCAATGGCTATTTTAAAACTTGCAATAAAGATAATAAAATACAATAGTAAACAAGTTACACCAACAATATAATTTAGTCCTCAAAATGAGTTATAAACCAATGGAAAATAGGGCTAAAATAATGAATAAATCTAGGGTTTGATTCACTTTTAAAATTTGAAAATTATAAGCCATACAACAACCTACTAAAACAAGACGTTTAGCCCTAATTGTGAAACAATATAAATTAGCAAGGAAAAATTTATGCAATAAAATGATTTTAGGTCCAACATGCAAGAAAAATCTAGTATTTAGATCAATAAATGAAAGAAAAATCTAAAATTTTAGGTAAAAAATATGCATGAAAACCCTAGATGTCTAGGGTTTTTGATGGTTGAAAATGAAATATAGGATAAAAAAAAACCTAAATTTACCCTAAAACATAAAATAAAATTTGAATTTTGGTTTTATGTTTGACTATTGGGAGAAGACTAGTCCCTACAATATTTTTTGGGGCATATGGGGTCAATTAAGGACTCCTTTGAAGTGATGTGATTGGATCTAGGCTGATATTTAGATTTGTTCACTATTAACCCTAGAAGATCCGCCTAGGATCTTTCTAGGTCTTCAAAGATAATTCGAGGCAACATTCTTCACTAGAAACCTTCCAAAGGTTTTGACAATAAGGGTTTGTTCAAGAAATAACCAAGAGGATGCATAACCATCACTAGAGAAACATCATTACACTTACATTCAATCATAAACAAAACCACAAGATAAAGTGAGACCACTTACTCAAGAAATATTTCGTCCATCAAAACCCTAGCAATGAACATTCATGAAGAAGTAAAAGTTCCACAAGACATACTCTCCAAAAATGATCTCTAACTAGCCATCCATAGTGATTTGTATAAGACATAAAGAAGTAGTAGACAAGTAGTGATAAATCTCCAAAAGTAGGAATGATTTACAAATTAGAAGTGCTTATCTATTTATATGAGAGATCTAGCACCCTTCTCATTACAATAATAATATTCTCCTATCTTTTATCCTAAAAGCATATATAATACTATTATCTCTTTACAAACTATAAAGATATGGTCAAAAATAGATAAACTATGAGGTTGTTATGCCACCTTTACAATAATATCCATGATACCTGAGTGAATGAGTCAAAATACCCCAAAGATGCTCCCCAACTCAAGTAAACTCTCCTCAAGTGACAATTCCTCCTCCTCAACATGTGGAACAACCTCCTAAAAGGTGGAACAACCTCCTCAAAAACCTCAATGACCTACTCCAAAAGTGTCCCATGAGTGGTAAAAAATTTGCGATAATCTTCTCGCGACAGATTTTAAAATGACTATAACAATGCCATTTTTTGCTTGAATTTCTATTATGACCACTTTTCATAAATCCTATGGCCATTCTGCATATAATGGCATTGATATAGTGGAATTCTTGGTATTATTTCAAAATATAATTGCTTCTGAAGTTGGTCGTCCTCAAAATAGGTGCTAAAATCTCCTCAAGGTGTGCAACATACTCTAAAAGAGGTGGGATGTGGATGTCCTCCATAAAGTTTGCAAGTATCCCCTCAATGTCCTCCAAAGGGCCAAGTCTCAATCATGTGGTTAGCCATGTGAAGTACATTGTCCAAGGAGGGGATCATGTGGTCCAATGTAACCATTAAAATTGGAGGCATGTACACAAGTCAAACATAACATATAAAGTGAATCATGTCAATGCAAAAGCCATTATATAGACCACATTAAGTATCCTTTTCAAACTTCACACTAGCTTATAAATTTATTCAATTTTCCAAGTTTAGGTATGGGAGTATCATTAATAGCTCCTATCAGGCGTGTCAGTATTGAGGATAAGAAGTATACCAATAAACCCATCAAGGAGCATGTGTAATGAAATATGGTATGGTTTAGAGTTTACTTAATGGGTGGATGTCATTGACATGCAAGGTCACATAATATATTCATCCACATGAGCACCCTTGTACAGGGAACACTTAGGCAATGAGTTACCTTTTCCTTGACATTGTGTCTTTTCAAACCCATGTTTTCCTTTTTATTTATTGCTTCAACCTTTTTTTGATTTTGATTTTGATTTGCTAAGTCCTTTTGCTAGGTATGCATTCATTGCATAGGACTTGAGGTGATGACCTCTTAGTGAGCGGGTAGAGCTCATGCTTCGCTTTATTTCTTGGTATTTTAGGCTTTGTTTTTCTTGTTTGTTTCTTTGACTTGTATTTTGAATTATAGATTTTTCTCTTCCTATATCATTTTTTTTATAAAACCACATCAACCTTAGGCATTCAAGCCCCTTCTTCTCATGGGATTATGAAGCATGGAACCTTTTGGGATACATTTAACAACCAACACAAAAGAAAGGACAACATAGAAAATACAAATGGAATATGTTATGTATGGTAAGGGATATGGACACATTATCGCTATTGACGCCCCCCAATAGTACAAATTTTCCCAAGAGTGACAACACTTGACTAGGATAAGATGATGACCACCAAGGTGAAACAAGACAAAAAGTATAAATTCAAAGCATCATGAATCATTATCCAATTCAACCCATTATCACCATTTTCATGCCCAAAACATTGACATTATCACTCAATATAAAGTATCAGAGAAATGTACCTCAGGGTGTAATGCATCATTCCATCTGATGTGAGTGACCTGAGCATGTAATGGAAGGAATTTGTGGAAAAATATATGTGAAGAGTCTATAATTTCATCATTAGAACTATTTTTTGTAATGTGGATCATGGAGAAAAAATCTCCTCTAGTTACGCCTAGAAGTGAGGGGGTAAGATTTGGCTCCAACATGGGGACATGTGCTCACTGCAGAGCACATGAGAACCTCAATAATCTTTGGAACTTCAAGACATGCACTTTGCATCAAACCCAAAACCTCCTACTACATTTTAACATAAAACTATTAGTAAAGATGAGCAGGGGGATACGATTCCCCTGGTAGATTAAAGGTAACATAAAAGAGAAATAAAACCATAAAAACACACTACAAGAAGAGCACCTTCTTTCAGAGGTTTTTATGGAACCGCCTCAAAAAATTCTTCCCTTTGCTATATATAGCGAAGGTTGTTAGTGGAGGCGGGCAACCGAAGATTTTTGCGAAGGTTTTTTTTTTTGGTGCACCTTTACGGTACATACACATCGGTGCACACCTAAAATGTACCACACAAGGGCTTAAATGTTCAAACACACTATCACTGTTCATAGCGGAGGCAGGCGACCTAATCCAGGAGGATCCAAAACATTCACAGAAAGTCTAGGAAGATCCAGAACACTCACAGAGGTCTAGGAGGATCTAGTAAGGGTCAAAATTTGATCATCTCAAACGCTCTCTAAAATGAATTCATTGCGCATATCTCGACGATATCTTTCCAACGATGCAAAAATCTCCTCAAACGGAGTTCATATGCAAAAGTTATAGCCGGTCAAAGTTGTGGTCAAACATGGCAAAAAGGGAAAAAGTCAAAGTCAAAGGTGACACATTCACCACTGGAAGGGTGAAATGTGTTCTATCCATACAATAGAATGATGTCATGCTGATGTGGTAGCACGATAGCGTGCCACATGTCACCCAGAAATGGACTTTTTAGGGGTTCATTTGGACCAATAAAAAAATGACACATGTCATCCGTATGGATGACGTGTTAGGCAACAAGTGGACCAATCATAAGCTGATATGTGGAAATACGTATGCACAGGTGGAAGATATGTCAACAATAATGTGGAAATTGTACAACATAGTTAGTGGTGATGTGGCAGAGGTTGTACAATCAGTCAATGATAGGTTACCACGTGGGCCAATCAAATGGTGCCACGTGGCACCTTTTGGAATCCCAAGTTGGTCTAGGTATCAAAATTGTCTGGGCTCGGCAGATTCGAACCTCCAAACTCACATATAATTCAAAATATTCCAATGAATATGCCAAATGACTTAACATTATCCACTAACTAATATTCCAAATGCTGGTCTTGTTATAAGCAACCAATTATATTATATTTAATATAATAGTGACATCAATGCATAGTGTGGGGTACGATTGGGGGCCCACGCCCTATTTATGGGCATGGATCCTGAGATAGGCACAAATTTTGAGCTTTGCACTGATCTCGAGGGAGCACAAATCCCAATGTAGGGTATGTAGTATGAAGTACAATACAATATGGATTTCTCGATTTGCGTTCCAAAGAGAAGCTATGTTTATGTGTTGCATAGATTTGCGTGCCATGAGGTACTTTATCCCAACATAGGCACGTTTATACTCATTTTTCTCATTTTTTCGGGAGGAGTATGATGGTGATGATATTTTTGTGTTAATATGTTGTCTTTGAAGGTCTTAGTCCATCTTGCCATTAATGAGTGCCATAGTGCATCGTTTGGCATGTAAAGAGGTTGAAATTGAGCCAGTTCATACTATGGTTGACTTATGCTCATTTTTCTTAGAATTTCGCAAGGAATTCAATAGTAAACTCTATATCTGAGTGTCATTAGTGGAATTGGAGAGTGACTTCAAGTTTGTCTTTGTAAGTCCATTTTGTATTGTAATTTGACATTTTGAGATTATGAGAAGTAGTCTTATTGGTTTAAAGGGAACTCAGAGATGAAGTAAAATATGTCATCAAATATTGTTTATTTGAGTTATTTTATTTTCTGCTGTGTTATCTAATAATTCTTCAAATTAATCATCATTTAATGAGATTTTGGATAATAAGCACATCATCATTTTTCTGCAAATCACCTCAACACGATCAAGAATTATTTTGAATCAAGTTAGATACTACAATGGGTTTTTAAAGATTAATATTAGTGTCTAAGGATTTTCGGATCAAGTGGTATCAAAGCTAGTTTTCACGTGTATTTGCAAGTTGATGTGATGAGGTTCAAGAATCAAGTTGGTGAAGGTGTTTTGAAGGCTCTCAGTATAGACTCTTTTTGAGAGGACAAAATGAGTAAATCTCTCATGAAGTTAAGGCTACAGAAGAACATTAACTGACATATTCAAAAGGAGAATTTCGAAATAAGGATGTATCTACAATCTGTCGAAGAGGAGAAGCAGAAGCTTCAATATCGATTGATGTGTCATGAGGAATTCCATAGAAGTATTTTTCATGAGTTGGAAAGGAAGTTGCAGACTAAGGATCACATATTGGCACCACTAGCACCATTCCATGAAGATTGGCAAGTAGAGAATGTAAATTCTCTGATGCAAGAGAAGTTAACTCCTTCAAAGGGCATGATCGAGAAAGATGATTCCTCGTATTCTTCTTCTCCTTGTCAAGATGGAGAATGATCAAGGACAACTGAAGTAAGGATAACTTCAGATGAAGAGGTCCTTCATAAACAATTAGTATTGCCTTCCAACCCAGGGAAAGGTAACATATGTAAGAAATCTCCAGAAAGGGATGTGCATTCTAAAAAGGGAATAAAGACATTTCCCATTTGTAATATTGGTATATGGTCTACGTATTCATGTGATTCATGTGGAATTAGTAACCATAATATGGATAAATGTCGAAGAAGACAATTCGTGCAAGAAAATCCATCCAAGAAGAAGGCTAAAGGTAAAGGTCATTTCTCAAAACAAAGGAAAAGGGGGAATGAAAAGAAGGGCTCGTGGTTCCAATATGGGAACAAGCCACTATGCTCTTATTGTGGTAAGAGTGAACATTAGATTGAGAAGTGTTGGACACTTTATCCACACTTATGTTCGAAGCAGAACCAGAAAGATGTAAAGGCACTTGCAAGAAGACAAACAACAACCCCAGGTGAAGTTAATAGTCTTGCTGAAAGATTTGAGAAAGAATACTTCATAATGGTTGGTATTAATAGAGTGACATATGAAGACATCGAGGAATGGTTAGTGGATAGTGGCTCGTCTTGACACATGATTAGGATGAGATCAATATTCCTGACTTTCTTAGATATCGACACAGATTGCTATCTAGGATTTGGAACTAACACCAGACAAGCAATAAGAGGGTATGGATATCTAAGATTCTAGCTCGATTTGGGAGGATTTTTGGGAATATAACATATGTTAAATTTTCCAGATTTAAAAGTAAACCTACTCTCATTTTCATCTTTTGAAGATGAATGATATGTAGTCGCATTCTAGAATGGCCAGGTACTTGTGTATTCTAGGGAAGCTACTAACGATACAATAGTAGTGTTTGGTGTTCGCAAAGAGAGGTTATATAGGTTACTGGGAAGACCTATAATCTAGTATAATGGTTTCTTGGATTCAACATCAGATTTTGCGTCATATTCAATGTTAGATTCAACATCAACGTCAGAGGCATTGTCAGAGATAGGAAGCTGTGAGACTCCCTCAAGTACTAAGGGAAGGATGAGTCCATGAATAAACCATTTATTAGAAAATATTTCATTGTAAATATGTATATTTGTAAATTACAAGTTAATATGCATATGTAGATACCTTCTAAGTCTTTTTCTATTGTTATATTAGAAGGCTTGTAAGACACTCATTAGAGAATGTTAAGAGTGAGAGGAGTCTTGTAAGATTTATATATAGCCACCTTGTATATTGTTAAGAGTGAGAGGAGTCTTGTAATATTTCTATATAGCCACCTTATATATTGTTAAGAGTGAGAGGAGTCTTGTAAGATTTCTATATAGCCCCCTTGTACATTGTTTTAAATTGAGAGGAATATTGTGAGGGTTTTTATATAGATGCTTTGTTATAGGAGTGAGAGGGATCTTATAGAGATTTCTAAGAATTTCGAAAACAATGTAGACAATTGTATTTGTCTTATTATTAGATAAAGAACTGCATTTGGAAATAATTGTCTAAGCTAATCTTCTTATTCTGAAGAACCGAAGGTGAAGGAACAGAAGAATGCAAACAGTTGGAGCATGTAGATCAAGAGAAAGAAGAGCATAATAGTAATGCAAATCTTCGTAGAGTTGGTAAAGAAAGGAGGTATATACTTGTAAAGATGTATGCTATAATCATATCCATGATATTATGTCATGTTCGTGTAGATGTATACCTTGATTAGAAGAAGGTCAAATAGTATGAATGTATACAAAGAATATATTTAGTGTTTCTTTCAGGGAAGGAGAGAGGAAATGAACGGGGAATTCATTCAAATACTCCTATAGATACATCAACATTATAGGAACAATGAGTTCAGACGAGTGAGCATAGATTAGCATTCGACTTGGTTTCATAGTTTCCAAGATAGACTATCTTCAACATAGAAGGAGATGGGAGTGGATGTTGAGTACATGATTCAAATTTAGATATCGCAGAGATTCAGTGAGCAGACTTTTGTTATGAAGGAATCTATGAGCCAGAACTAGATTTGAACTAGCACCAGTTGTTAAAGAGTCAGAGTCAGAGTCAGAGCCATATTTCAGAAGTAGATGGAAGTACATTGATATAGTATCCAAGATCTAAGATCCAATATGAAGAATTAGTCCCAAAATATTCGACAAGGTGGAAGAGTGAAGAAATTTCATCATCACTAAGTTATTGAATAAGAGAATTTCAGTAAGGTGGAAGAGTGAGTAAGAGTTATCATCACTAAGTTGTTGAAATATTCATACTTTTGGAGGACCAAAAGTTCTTTAGTGGAAAGGTGTGATCTTGGAGGATCCAGTAAAGCTCAAAATTTCATCATCTCAAATGATCTCTAAAAGGACTTCATTGCGTAGATCTCGGTGATAGCTTTCCAACGATACAAAAATCGCCTCAAACAGAGTTCATATGCAAAAGTTATCGCTGGTCAAAGTTGTGGTCAAACATGGGAAAATGACAAAAGTCAAAGTTAAAGGTGACACATGTCATCACCGAAGGGTGACATGTGTCCTATCCATACAACAAGATGATTCCAGCAAGGTCACGTGGCAACACGACAGTGTGCCATGTGTCACCCAAAAATGGACTTTTTAGGGTTCCATTTGGACCAATAAAAAAATGACAAGTGTTATCTATACGGATGGTGATGTTATTTTTGTGCTAATATGTCTTTGAAACTCTTAGTACAGATTGCCATTAATGAGTGCCATAGTGCATCGTTTGGCATGTAAAGAGGGTGAAATTGAGCCAGTTGAGAATATAGTCGACTTTATACTCATTTTTCTCAGAATTTCGCAAGGAATTCAATAGTAAACTCTATATATGAGTTTGAGAAGTGAAATTATAGAGTGACTTCAAATATGTCTTTGTAAGTCCATTTTGTATTGTAATTTGACATTTTGAGATTATGAGAAGCAGTCTCATTGGTTTAAATGGAACTCAGAGATGAAGTAAAATATGTCATCAAATATTGTTTATTTGAGTTCTTTTATTTTCTGTTGTGTTATCTCATAATTCTTCAAATTAATCATCATTTTATGAGATTTCGAATAATAAACACATCATCATTTTTTTGCAAATCACCTCAATACAATCAAGAATTATTCTAAATCAAGTTAGATACTAAATGGGTTTTTAAAGATTAAGATTGGTATCTAAGGATTTTCAGATCATGACTGTAGGTTTTTGCGGAGGTTTTTTTCTCAGTGCACCTTTAAGGTATATACACACTGACAAGTTCAAGAACAATATAACACTAGTGCATCCAAGTTCTAGTAGCACTGCCATACTTTATAATAAAATTATATGAACTGAATAATTCACACTGGTGCTGTTAGGATCCGAACCTAACCCCTCTTAGTTGGTCATTAGTTAGAAGGATATATATTTTCCATGTAACAAAGACCAACATTAGTTAATAAGGCCTATTAAATAAATGTGAATAAGTCAATGTAAGAAGACCTAATAGAATATTCAAAATCTAGAAATATCGTCCTTTAGAATGTTATCTAGTAGACAAAATTAATATAAATAAGAGTAGGAGGTATGAGAAAGGATGTCTTGATATCCCCCTCCCGACACCCTCATTTTCTATCAAGCCCACAAGAATCTGTATATTGTGTTGATTGCTGAGGTATCATTCTACCTAAAACTCCACAATGGCCCCTGCCACCCGTGCTCAAACCCTAGATGAATTGGACACTAAGGTAGCCAACTGAGGAGATAAACCAGGGCCTGAAAACCCTCTCCAAAAAATTTCAAGAGGAGCTACACCAGAGCCTGAACACCCTCTACAACCAATTTCAATACTTTCTCATGCACAACAAGGGTCCACAACCTGAGTCCCACCCTCACTCTTCTCATTCTTCCCATTATGAGAACCCTCACCTTCCCCACTCCCCTTGGGATCTCCAAACTCTTGGAATAAGGTGCCCAAAGTTGAGATGCATAAATTTGATGGATCAAACCCGATCGAGTGGGTATCCCAAATTGAACACTACTTCTCCCTCCATGATATACATGACGACAAGACCAAGATCCATATGTGGGTTCTGTACCTGGATCAAGAACGATGGAAATGATGGAAATGTCATAATTTTTTTTTATAAAGGACTAACAAATTGGACCATTCTTACCAAATTAGTTTGTTCCCATTTTGATAGAGAATCTCACTTTTTGGTACGACTCACCAAGTTGTGACAAACATGGCCAGTAGTAGAATTCATCTCTGCATTTGAACAGTTGGCTATCAGAACTGAGGGCTTATCTGATGAATTGTTTCTAGAGTGTTTTCTTAGTGGCTTAAAGGATGCCATTTAGGCTCATGTTTGCATGCACCATCCGATTACTTGTTTGTAGGTGTGCACATTAGCATTGGAAGTTGAGACCATTATTTAAGACCAACCCCTTCATTTTGCAGTTCCCAACTACCCTCGTCAAGTGGGTACCTTTGCTCTGACTCAAACTTGAAGGTCCAAAAGGAATCTCCTACATAAATGGATGAATGTCAGAAGCAAGGACTTTGCTATTACTATGATGAAAATTATTTGCCAGGCTATAATTTTTGTGAGCATAAGTTCTTCAAAATTGATGTGTCAACTTCCACATCCTCCGAGGACATACTTTTAGATGATGCCACTAACTCAGAGGGCACACAACGAATTGTCCCCATCCCAGATCCAGTCACATCTCTTGTAGCACCGAAGAAACCTGTCATCTCTCTCCATGTCCTCGTGGGTATATCTGCTCCACATACATTAAAAATCAAGGGCTACATCAAACATAGGATGGTCATGGTATTGATTGATAGTGGTAGCACCCATAATTTTATTCATTGGAAGGTCCTCGAGGAGGTCAATTTCTTTGTTAGACCAGTTTCTAATTTTCAAATTCTCATTTCTAATGGTGGTACAATGAAATGTGGGGGCCATTGTGAGAATGTCAAACTCCAAATGGGTGATTATGACTTGAAAACTCACATGTTCTCTATTTCCATGGGTGGCTGTGATATTGTCTTGGGTGTTGAATGGATTCACACCTTGGGACCAATTACCATGGATTATCAAGAGTTATATATAATTTTACTCAATATTCTCACACCTATACCCTCAAAGGCCTACAAGTGGGATCCCCATAAATTGTCACTTCTCACCTGATGAAGAAAATCCTGAAGAAAGGACACCATGGTGTGATTGCTCAACTTAATACCATACAGGTACATGATCAATCATCCCCAACAATACATCCTGATTTGCAACTGGTCTTGGATAAGCACCACAAGGTCTTTGAGACACCCACAAATCTACCCCCCTCCATGGGTGAGCATGATCACTGCATCCCTCTCCTCCTAGGAGGTCATCCCCCCAATGTACATCCCTACAAGTATCCATTTGCTCAAAAAAATGAAATAGAAAAAATAGTGTAGGAATTACTAGAGGCTGGGGTAATTTTCCCAAGTACAAGCCATATTCATCCCTTGTTATGATGGTCTTAAAAAAGAAAGGGTTGTGGCACATTTATCCATATTTTCACGCCCTTTATAAATTGATTATTAAGGATAAGTTTCCCATTACTATTGTTGATGATATGTTGGATGAACTCCAAGGTGCATGTTTCTTCACAAAACTAGATCTTTGCTCAAGCTATCGCTAGATTTGGATGAATGAAGCATATATGATGAAGACCCCCTTAGGAATATCAGTATTCACAGGTGTAGAGTTATAAATAAAAATTTGTGCAACTTCAAGATCGAGCTACTCTCGATTCTTATACAGGCCCAAATCCTCCTTGAATAAAGTTATGTGTTCTCTGTTTCACACCAGTCTGTTAGCACTTAGAACAAGCACTCATCTCAATAAAAAAATCTAACATAACCATGGGCCTTTCTTCTTCAATTATTTTCCTGTAGCGCATACACCATGTGACCTCAGGCTATGACCACGAGGTTAACCTTATCACCATCGGACTCAACTCTTCTGTAGACCTATCAATTTTTTCTACGCCTTTCAATTTCCTCCATTGATCATCATAGAATGGATGATCTCGATCTCTCGTCAGAGTCTTCTAGATTGGACTCCTCACAGTTGATTGTCACAGAAAGGATGACCCTGAACCCACCTCAAAATGTTCCCGTTCTCTAATATTTATTGTCGATCTTCTCTCAATCGAATGATAGGTCTACTGCACCCACGTGTCGTCTCCTGCGTGGATTCTCTTACGTTGACATGACATATATCGGGACCAGATCACCAGAATTCAATTCCTTAATACACTAACAAGACCCTGATTCGGTATGATGTGGCACGAAACCACATGGACATGATGACATGGACCTGCCATGTGTGACTGTCAATTAGGCTGCCACATGTCACCTTGATCTGTAACTTTCACAGGCTCCATTTATCGAATGGACCTTGATACGTGCCATCTTCTTAGTGGGCTATGTGTTTCTTCCTTATTGGCTATACACGTATGCTGACATGTACTAGCCCCAAACTGTCAGACTTCTTTCTGCACTTGGATTTTTCCTCTGCCCAGTCCAATGGTAACTGGCTAATCCAGTCGCAAGGTTTGTTTACCGGCCGATCTGGTCTATTAGATCCCAGACCCAAAACTATTTCCAATAGTCATTTTTTCAACACATCTGATCTAACGTGTTAAGTGTCAAGCACCTTCTCTGCTCCAATCTCCCTCTACACCATCGATATTCTATGTAATTGGACAGTCCAATCTACATCGACATTGAACTATCAGATTCTTCATACTTCACTTATTTATTCTGCTTCCGATCCGATGAGGATCGACAATTAATATTGATCTCGATCAAGATCTGATGGTCGTAATTCTTCTATCCTTGTAAGGGCCAGACACCAAATCTAACGGTCACAATTAACCATTATCCTTGATTGGATGGTGGTTGTTCCTCTTCACCTGTGAAATTGTTTTAACTCTGTTCTTTGACCCGATTGTGCACATAATTTGAATTTCGACTTCGTTCCTCCTCGATATTACTTGATTTCAATATGATTCAAAGGATCATTGTTGATCCTGTCATGATAAACGATGTATCACGATCTTTGTGTGTGTCTTCCACCCGATACCTACACATACAATCGACAGAGTTCGAACTGTTCTTCCACCATTCACACACACACATTTAACATAGGTCTTAATACATCATTGAAAACTTGAAACATAGTGATTCCTTTACCATTTGTACATACTATACATAGAAAATACAATATGCCTCTTTCCTCTACTATCCTTTCTCACTCTCTAGCCCGTTTCTCTCGCTAAATGGACACCCCCCTTGGCATGTTCTACATTCATTTGGCCACACTTATCATGCATATAGGATTACAAATTATAAAGGGAAATGTCTGAACTGTTCAACTAGTTTCAGACCCTAAACACACTCTCTAAAATCTGCCATAATCCCTAGGATCTCTCAAATCCACAATATCCTCAACCATCCCTAGGTTCTAGGTATATATTCCTTCGACATTTGCTAAACTAAGGTAGATTCAATTACAAATAAAATCAACTCAACAAACCCTATCTCATACAATACTTCTAGAACTTAATTGACATAGAAATTACACTAATTCATGCATAGGGAACCCACTCCCTTGGTAAAAGAAAATACATCTAGGTCTAATCAAAGGTGCTTGGTTTTGGAGGCAGGATTCTCCTGCATCAATATATTCCCAAGACTACTTTCTGAACTCATGAAGGGAATTATGAATTCTTGGTAATGCATTTTGGCCTTTGCAATGCCCCATACACCTTCCAAAGTCTTATGAATAAACTCTTGAAGCCCTACCTACAAAAGTTTGTTCTAGTTTTCTTTGATGACATCCTCATTTATAGCCACACTTGGGATGCCCATCTACACCATGTGGACAATGTATGTTACAGAACAATCAATTGTTTGTCAAAAATACCAAGTGTGATTTTGGAGCAAGCGAGGTCAAATACTTGGGACACATTTTGGGCTGTGAGGGGGTAAGGGTGGACCCCAAAAAGATTCAATCCATGAAAGAGTGGCCGAGACCCATGACCTTGAAGCACCTTCGGGGTTTCTTAGGCCTCACATGATATTATCGGAAATTTGTCCACCATTATGGTAAAATTTCCAGGCCATTGACGAACCTTCTAAAAAAGAATGCATTTCATTGGACATAGGCAACATAGCAAGCCTTCACAGAGTTAAAGTAGGAAATGTTTACTACCCCCGTCTTAACAACCCTTGACTTTATCAAAAATTTTGTGGTGGAATTGGATGCTTCAGGTACTGATATTGGCACAGTTCTCACACAATATGGTAGACCTCTCGCTTTCACTAGCCAGGATTTGAGTGGCCACAATATGGGAAAATCTACATATGAAAAGGAAATGATGTCCTTTCTCCATGTTGTGCACACATGGTGACCATATCTATTAGGACGCCGTTTTCAGATTAAAAAAGATCACCATAGTCTAAAGTATTTCTTAAAGCAATGATTATTCTCCATGGAATAGAACAAGTGTCTGACCAAAGTGATGGACTATGATTATGAGATCATATATAAAAAAGGAAAAGAAAATGTAGTGGCTGATGCGTTATCCAGACAATATGATGATGAAGGTTCCCTCTTTTCCTTATCATTACATATTCTTAATTGGATTCAAGAAATGCGAGAAGAGTGGCTAACACACCCAACCATATCATAGGTAATTCAATGAATTCAGGAGGACCCTAACCCTTCCCCCGACTACACTTGGCAAGAAAATACCCTCTGGTAAAAGGATCACTTGGTTCTGTCTCTATTTTCAACTCTCAGGCCTAGGCTCTTAAATGAGTTGCACTCATCTTCTATAGAGGGTCACTCGGGATTCCAAAAGAGATATTCTCATGCTTAGTATTTTCTTTTCTGGGAAGGCATGAAGAAGGACATCCTTACCTTTGTCACCAAATGTGATGTATGCTAATGCAATAAAGGGGAAACTATCAAGACCACTAGAGCTATACATCCGTTACCCATTCCGGCTTCCACTTGGACTAACATCTCTATGGAATTTATAGTGGGCCTTCCAAAAGCAGGTAACAAGTCAGTCATCATGGTCATGGTAGATCGCCTCTCCAAGTATGCACATTTTTGTTCCATTCTGTTACACATTATTTTCGTCATCCCTATGATCGTTAATGATGTAAACCTATCTATTGCCTTTAGAGGGGTCACAGTGGCCTGAGTTCCTGAAGAGAGAAGGAAGAAGAACTTTTCCTGAGAAAAAAAAGTTACATTTTCCTATGTAAAAACCTTATAAAAAGAAATGTCCGCAGGTTGCTATATAGGCAGGGTGCGGGAATGACAAATTCCCGCAGGTTGCTATATAGCCAGGGTGCGGACAGTCCGCAGGTTGCTATATAGCTAGGGTGCGGACATTCCAGCACGTGAGAAAAACGTACGGTTTCTCAAATTTTCTAGAAGGAGAAGCTTCTTGGGTGAAGTGGCATCCGAATAGTTTGGATCTTACTCGCTTTCATGATTTAGTGGGATCATCCTAACCTCCTCACCTTATCTTCTTCAGCTTATAAAAGGAAAGGAGTTCTCATGGAGAAAGTTAGCTTTTGTTTGGCTTGGAATTATTAGCTTGGTTGGAGTGGCTTTGAGATTTTCTTTGTCAAGATAGATTGTGAATAGCCATCATATCTATGGTTTCAGAATCCTTGGAGCAAGAAGTGTGTGGGGAACGAAGGACAGTTGGAAGGGACCTTACGACATCAAGGCAATGGTTGTAATCTCTCTTTCACATTTAATATGATACAGTAATATGTTTCTTTCCCATAAAGTGAGATCTACTTTATTA
>ML824966.1:66502-84466 GCA_009831015.1 Picea engelmannii
GGTTGTAATTGGTTTGGTATTTACTTTGTAGATGGATAGGAAGAGGGAAGTCATCGCTACCTTCCAATAATTGAACAAACTTTGGTGTGTACTTGAACATTTTTTCTCTTAGCTCATACAACGTTTTTGATCTCCTAGTAGTGATGTTTTGGGTAGTATTGATATCATACTTTGGATCACTATAATAAATCTCTGCTGACTCAACATAAGGAGATGGGTTGGCCAATTTAGGAGGAAATGTAGTTGATCTAGCTTCCAAATTTTCAAAGACAGAGCACATGGAAGTGTTCTTACATGACTTTTCTATATCATCTATTGGATTGTTTATCACAATGGGAGGTATTGGAACATCAACTTTGGGTAGTTGATCATTAATATAATGAGACAATGTGACACTTCGAGGGTTCTTCTTCAACCCTTTACATTTTGAACAACCACATACCATTGACGTTTCATAAAAGAGATCTAATTCACAGTGTAATACCGTTGACCCAGGTTGCAGGTTACTGGAAGATGGCATGTTACAATTGGTAGGGTAAAGAAACTGTCCATTTTCATCAGACATTTGTTTGCGGTATCTTTCTCCTGATAAGAGTTTGCGACATTTTTTCACTGGTGGAAAATCTTGCTCATCCGAACTCGATCCCAATTTATGATCTTACAAAATTCAATGAACAATTATTCAAATGCACATGCATAAATGACATAAATTCAATGAGATAAATGAATTATAAATACAATTTAGACTTACTTGAAATAATGTAGGAGAAATTGAAAAACTTGCAACTATATGGAATGAGTTGGAATCTAAAGTATTAGCCATTTTATATTATAACCTTGTTTTCCCTGCATTTGAGCCAAAACCATTTTCAATACGTGCATGAATCCGATATTAAAATTTATCGGTGCATTTATTTATTTTATAACACACATGTGTGTTTATATATATAATGCACCGATGTGACAAGCTGTGAAACACACCGAACCATCACATCCGTTAAAACCTACGTAAACTAAAACATTCATAAATTTTAATAGCGAAGTTTTGCATTTCTATTATGTCGATAAAATTGGTATTGATGCATTTTTTAGTATATACACAATGGTGCACACTATTCGGCGGTGCACACTGATTTGACGACAAACTTAATTTTTAAAATATATAGTTTAATAAGTGTTTTTACATACTAATTAAAAAAACACAAAGAAAAAAGAGAGGGAATTTCATTTTTCAAAATGTATTTGTTTATAAATGAAAACATTATTCATTAGTTCATTTTTTTGGTAGAATTTAGAGGGAAGATTTGTGGAAGAGATATTTACCACAAAAGACTTTGGAGTGGCTAGATTTTTTGGAAGAGCCAAAATTGGAAGGGATCCGTAGGGCACATACAAATCTACATAGAATAAATTTTAGGTATGTGATTTCATTCTACTGATCATTTGAATATTTCCCTATTTGATTCAAACTATTTTCAATGCATGTTAAAAAATATATATAGGTTTCATAGTGACCTTTGATATTGGAAGATGTAGCTTTCTTGTTCCCCTCTTTTTTTAAGTAATATATTTTTATAGGGTTTATTTTTATAAGTAATATATTTTTTTAGGGTTTATTTTTTTAAGAAATAGTTTTTATAGGGTTTATTTAGATGCATATGGGGTGTTTGGTATCTGTTGTAATGGTACCACTCATTGCATCGGATCCAAAACCCCGTTAACCCTATCGTTGTCAACGATTTAAAAAAAAACTTTTCCACAATACACAATGCACAATCTATAAGAAAAACACGCTGGTGTGCACTGTACATGAAAATATCCCTGGGGTATACTATATAGACAAGTGCACCAGTTCACATATATTTATGTAAAACACTGATTGGTCAAAAAAAAATAGTGTTGATTTCGTATCATATGCGTATGAGTTAGCGGTGCGAAATGACTGATAGTACATTCTGGTGCAAGTATATGCTTGATGCTCTAGTGCATTCTATTTAATGAAGTGCACCAAAATATTAGATTGTATAAATTTTTCATAATTTCTATTTCTAATGATTCTTGTTTTTTTTTTATGCAATATGGCTAATATAAGTTCAAAGAAAACATCTTATTGCAACGAGCATGATGGTAGCTCATCCCAAGAAGAGAGGCATGCAAGTTCTTTAAGTTTTATTAAAAAGTTAATATATAATTTGAAATATTTGTAAGTTTAAATCAATGATGTGTATTGGTTAATGCATGTCATGCAAAGCAAAAACTTGAAGAAAATCGATAAGATTGTTCACAATTTGAGTGCAAAAGAGTGTAAAAGCTTTATGGAAATGTTGCAAAGAGAGGAAAAACATGGATAGAAAGGTAACCAACACTAAGTTTTTCTTTGAGTTTTACTAAAAAATAATTTCTTAACATTAATCAGTAACAAGTTTTAAACACTTGATTTCACTTTTTTTTAATGTTATGTAGCGACCGATAGCGAGGGAATAGAATCTCGTCCTAAGAGGACAAAAAATATTAAGGATGTAAATGATAATGATGACTTGGTCATCAATTCATCTAGAGTGGTGCTTGAAGTTAATGAAAGGGTATTTTTTTTACAGAGCTTTGAGGGATATAATAGAAAGGAGGTATAGATGTCATTTCCACTTACAATACAAAAAGCAGTCTAATGACTCCAAGAATCAGGTTATACATATACTACACAAATCGTTTCTTGAGCCATGGTCAATGAGATCCGTGAGACTTGCAATAAAAAACTATTACAATAACAAAAAAGATTCATATAAAAAGTATTATTACTAAACATATTTTTCTATAATATGTTCCAATAATTACCAAATTAATTTGTTTTGATATATTTACTTTTATGTCTATTTAAGAAAACATTATTGTGCTTTTTCATTTTTCAGGAAGATTATGAAAATTCCAAGAGACAAACGAGGGGAAATCCAATACATGCCGGTAGGGATGTCCAAAATAGTGTACAAGGAGATGGTAAAAGAAATGAACATAATTGCATCACATGAGGATGCATCCCAACAACAATGTGCATTAGAGGTATGTGATCATTCATTTACTCTTTTATGTACATTGAATTTATTTATCATATTAAATACTAATTTTCAATTGTTTTATTGCAGAAAAGAAAACAAAATAGAACCCAATTAGTACATAAGATAGGACGACAAAGAAAAAAAAGGTTGATCACAAAGTTTGTGAGTACTTACGTTTTCAACGTTATTTAAGTTTTCATATTTGTTGTGATATTTATATTTGAATAATTATTTTACACTGATCCATGGATGTCTACTAATAGGTGCTAACATACAAAGAAGAGCCAACCAAACAATTGATCAAAAATGGGTTAACTAAAGGTTGTGATTTTATGTTGAAGTATCAAGGTTTAATTGAACAATTCGTAAGTATCTATGTTGTTTAAATTCCCTTGTTTTATAATCAATGGAACAATAAGAAACCTTTATATTAATTATATCGACTATGCTTTGTCATAGCGTATTAAACATGTACAAAACAAAGTATGGAGAGGAGTCAACATAAATTCTTGTGATAATCGGCATGAGACAAGGCTTCAAAATGATGTGTATGGTTTATGAATCAATGACTTCTATGGTAAGATTTTTGATTTACACAATCATGTATATTATACTATATTATAAAAGTATATTTACTTATTACACTTTATTTCTATGTTTGTAGATGGAACATGAGCAATTGGAATGTCAACGAGAAGTCGAGTAAGAAAACATTTGTTTAGATAACCAAAGTACAATATTGCCTACAACTGATCGAGAAATGAGGGATGCACACAACTTGAGTAATGACAATAGTTCAAGTGATGAATGAAAATCAATATAATTGAGTGTTACTACAAGTTGTATGCAGTTTTGTAATATTGATTTGTAAAAATCAGGGATATTTTTTCTCAATGTAGTGGACATGATGCCTTAATTGCATGAGGACATGTTACCAATAACTGCAACAATTACATATTGGTTCCATTTTGATTATTGTGGAACTTTCCATTGTCCCATTTTGTATGAACATGGGTCTCTTATTCATATATAATAAAAATGGTTTGTTATTTTATTGCATTGTCAAATGTTGCGTTGTTGATTAATTAATATGTGAATGATTGACATTGTTGCAAATAGTTGATTAATTAATATGTGAATGATTTAAATTGTTGCAAATAATAGAGGTGTAATCCCTTGGATAATGCATTAATGTTTACATTATATCAAAATGAAATAACAAAAATATAAAAACAATATGATTATAAAAAATATTTGTAAAAGAAAAATTAATTAAAATATATACATATCGGTGCATTCTTATGAATTCACAAAATGGTGTCTGAAATAATATAGACATCATTTCTTTTTAAGGGGTTATACACACCGGTGCATATTAAGAATACTAAAGCATTGGTACATATTAATTATACATAAATATCGGTGCATAAAATGTGTGATAATATATATCGTTTTCAAATTATATGGTGGGAATGTGATAAATACACACTGATTATTTAAATATAATAACAACATTGGTGCTTTAAAAAACATAAACACACCGGTGCGTTTAATAATCCAAATGCAACAAAGCGTTATATTTAGTATACACACTGAGACATATGCTTGATACAAGCATTGGAACATACATAAAATACACGTGCTCCAGAGTTGCATACAACAAAATGGGAATTCGGGGCATAATAACCATAACCGCCCCGATGCGTTTCATATGTACGCACTAGGGAATTTCATGTAATTTTTTTGAGAGTGGTTTTGTTTTATGTACACATTGGAAATTTATGTAATGGCGCACCAGTGCTTTTTTTGGTTTTATGTATGTTTCGGGGAATTTGATGTAAGGTCTTTCCAATGCGTTCTATGTTTATGTATGCACCAATGTGTTTTGACAATAAAAACACCCGGTACAATCTCTGCCTGCCCAATTTTTTTTAGTTATATGGAACATCCAGTAAAACCTATGCAACCAATAGAGGAGGTTGTAGCAGAGTTTTCTTTGAAAATTTTGACAAATTTTGTAACACTAAAAACCTCCACAAAAACCTTTGACAGAAGGTGTTCTCTTTGTAGCGACATTTTCTTTTCCTATATATATAACCATTCAAATATGGATAAAGCAAGCTTGTGGATTCAAGAACCAGTCTTGGCAATATTTTGTTGCTCTTGCTTGCCATATGAGTTGGATTCTATTTTTGGTCATGATGTAATGTCTACTCTCTCTCTCTCTCTCTCTATATATATGGATAGAGAAAGTTTGTGGATTCAAGAACCGGTCTTTGTATGATTTTTTTGCTCTTGCTTGCCCCATGAGTTGGATTCTATTTTTGGTCATGATGGAATGTCTGTTATATATNTATAAAACAGACATTCCATCATGACCAAAAATAGAATCCAACTCATGGGGCACGCAAGAGAAACAAAATCATGCCAAGACTGGTTCTTGAATCCACAAGCTTGCTCTATCCATATTTGAATGGGGTTGTAATATGACAATGATCATTCATCCTTACTCCAAGAAATGTCCTCATGATGAAACCTTTATATTTCGTAAGGCTATTCCATATACTTCAAAAGATGGCCATATTGGATTTCTTGTACAATGTCACTCCTCAAGTCTTGAGATGGAACCATACGAGATTTGAAAAATGCCTTATGGTTTCCTAGAAAAGATGTAGATGAAAAATGGGGTGTGAATTTGGATCTTGAAAAAAAAATTCGCCCAACTTAGGGCTTGTTGATCTTCTATGTTTCGGTGTGATCCAGATTATGTTCAGAATGAAATGAAAGCAGATAAATTACAACAAAATACTCATGAAACTTTCTAGAAACAGAGAAATACATCAATACTTGATTTCTATTAATGAAAGAATTGTAAAGAGACTATAAAAATACACAGTGCAAGACTCGCTAGAGATGTGACGACTATGCTCTTTCGTAAGAAGATGATTACAACGAGGCTCTAAAGGAATTTTTATGTTAAACATGAATTCCAAAACCTCATACATCCAAAATCCTAACACTAGGAGATGAAACACCAAAAGTCATGTGGGCCCCGTTTGGGTAAGTTAGTACATTAACTTCCTAGGGTCGTAACTTTTGCATATGATCTCCGTTTTAGGTACGTGATATCCCATTGGAAAGGTCTTTTTGAGAACTACGCATTACGTCATAAAAATCTGACTTCGTTTACAGTTTGACTATGGAGAGCCAAAATAACACTGTTTAGGGCCCTAAAACGACCCTAGAAGTACAACAAGATGTGCTGACATGAAAACATACAAAGTAAGCCAGTTGGATTAGGTGGGAGGCCACCAATATCCACCTGGAAGATGTGTAGGGCTCCATACATCCCCAGAAGTGTATAACCCACAATTACAAATAACTACAAAAGAACGTGCTGAACCAAAAACTGGAAAAAGGAGCCAGTTGGAACATGTGGGTGGCCACCAATATCCACCTGGATCATGGTGGAAATCCTTACAAAAAACCAGAAGTTGAAAACACTTTTTCCCCATATAATTTTTAGCACCAAAATAATAATTCCCAGTTGTATCTCCAATGACATATTGAGGACAAAAAAATGGTCATAAATTTCTGCTATGAAATACTTGTTTCCCTGTGTGAATCACAACCTTAAAAGAGTACTCTAATGCTGATTTGATACATGAATTCTCACCAAATTTTGAGCATAGGAGTGGATGAAAATTTTCTTCATAAAAAAGATCCAAGTGCTCAAAATAATTTGTATCATACCCCATAGAATATGGTTGGAAATTTCCATAAGAAGGCTATAATAAATTAGCCCTAAGTGGTTGGAGCACATCTTTATGCTGACAAAAATATGCATGATTAATCTATATATATGGATGAAAATGATCATCCAAATCCTCTGAAAATTATGGTTTCCCCAAAGGAAACACTCTAGGGTCATAATTAGTATCATAAATCGGATTCCCATCAAAATGGAAACAAATTCTATCCGATTTATGACTCCCAATATGCAAAAGGTCATCAATATTTTCAATCGTACGATCATCATGTTCCAAGGGTTTTCCTAAAAATGATTCACTTTCTATATCATCAAATGATGCATCACATAATTCAAAAACATGGAAAGGAGTACACCTTACCATACCTTTGTCTTCTGTGAAGGAGAGATGAAGCTTGGATATAAATCAACAAGACAAATTTTATGCAATAAAATTATTTTAGGTTCAACATGCAAAATAGCCCTAGTATTTTATATCAAGAAAGGAAAGAAAAACCTAAATGTTTAGGTAAAAAACATGCATGAAAACCCTAGACATCTAAGGTTTTTGATGGCTGGAAAATTAAATGTAGGCTTAAAAAAACCCTAAATTTACGCTAAAACATAAAATAAAATTTTAATTTTGGGTTTTATGATTGACTATTAGGAGAATACTAGTGCCTACAATATTGTTTTGGGCATATGTGGTCAATTAATGGCTCCTTTGAAGAGATGTAAGTGGATCTAGGGTGATATGTAGGGTTGTTCACTACTAGCCCTAGAAGATCCTCCTAGTATCTTACTAGGTCTTCAAAGATAATTCAAGGGAAGGTTATTCACTAGTAACCTTCCAAAGGTTTTGACAAGAAGGGTTTGTTCAATAAAGAACCAATATAATGCACAACCATCACTAGAGAAACATCATTACACTTACATTCAATCATAAACAAAACCACAAGATAAAGTGAGATCACTTACTCAATAAATATTTCATCCATCAAAACCATAGAAATGTACATCCATGAATAAGTAGGAGTATCCACAAGACATCCTCTCCAAATTTTTTCTCTAACTAACCATCCATAAAAATTTGCATAAGAGAGAAAGAAGTAGTAGACAAGTAGTGATGAATCTCCACAAGTAGCAACGATTTACAAATGAAAAGTGCTTCTATATTTATATGAAATATCTAGCACCCTTCTCATTACAATAATAATATTCTCCTAGATTTTAACCGAAAAGAATATAAAATACCATTATCTCTTTACAAACCTTAGAGATATGGTAAAAAAACATAAAATATGAGGTGGTTATGCCACCTATACAATACTATCCATGATACATGAGTGAATAAGTCAAAATACCCCAAAGATGCTCCCCAACTAAGGTAGAATCTCCTCAAGTGCAAATCTTGTGAGTATAATCTCTGGGACATGGTTTTCATTCATCTGTTCTTCTTGTTTTTAATTTCTTATCCAAACCTTCCTGTATCTGACATCTTCCCTTTTTCCTGTAGATTTGTTTTGATCTCATACTATTGCAAATCCTAAGAGTATGAATTCTGGGTGTTCTTCCTTGATATGTTCTTCCTTTACCCGTTCTTGTTTTCTTTTCCAAATCTTCTTATGTCTGATATCAGTGTTCTCTTTCATAGAAGTATCCATCATGCTTCTAAAATCATGAGCTATGTGTCCATAGTTGTGGAATTTGTAACATTCAATATCATGTGGAGCCACATAATAATTTCTTCATTGAACATTTCTTCCATAAGCCCTACAATATACAACTTTATGTCCAAAATTAGTACAAGTAAAAAAATGACCATAATTTTTTTTTCATACCTGGGAGTGACTAATCTTCTTTTTTCCATGGTTCTTTTGAACTCATGCCTTGGCTGATCACAATCTTCTCTTCTGTTGTTTCCTTCACAATGATTGAAACTTCTTTGATACCTGAACGAGGGTATTATTTGATATCTGTCTCTTATGTAATCCTCTTCTTGAGTCTTCTTCATTTCTGAAATGTTTTCCTTTGAGGGATTTCATTCTTCCTTCTTGATAGAGTCTTTGATGACTTTTGCATAACTCTTAGCCTTATCTTCATTCTTCCTTTCTAGTAACTTGTAACTTTTCCCTTCAACTTTATTTTCTGATGATGTGGGGCTTTCTATCTCTTCAGTGTTCTTGCTGAGCTTGACAACTTTAACTCTTAATGTGATAATTTCTTCTTGAAGCTTCTCACAATATTCTTCTTTCTTCATCATCTGGATCTTCATGATTTCTTCCTTTCTCTTTGCTTCTTCAAGTTGGGTCTTTAAGAAGACAATTTCTTCTTCAAGTATTCTCTCTTATTGACAGAATTCTTCTTCAAGATTATTTAAGCCCTCAAACATTTCCTTGAGATGGCTAGTCAAAATCTCTTCTCTCTTCTCTGCTTCCTTTCTTTGTGCTACTATTTCGGCTTCCAAAAACTTCTTTTCTTTCGACTGACTTTTGCATGATTCTTCAATCATTTTGTCTTATTCTATTTGGACTTTTAGGTTTGTAACATCTGCTACACTTCTTTAGAGTTGGGATTTTGAGACCCCTTCTTTAGGTGAATCAATTCTTCCTTGAATGACCTATTCTTCCTTCTTTTGTTCGTTAGACCGTCTAAAGAACTAATTATTTTTGCTTCAATATTTTCTATGCCTTCTTCACAATATTCTTCTTCTGAATATGTTTGACATGATGAGTATATTTCTTCTTGTTCTATCCCTGTATCCCTTTTAACATGCTCTATCTCTGTGACATTATCAGATCCCTTGGAATAGAGATTATGTAGCTTATCCCATAGTTAATTGGTTGATGAACATTTTCCCACTTTGTCTTTTATCATATCAGATAATCCTTCCAAGATGAAATCCATTGATAATTTGTTGTTTCTTATTAATTATTTCTTGGTTGCATTCTTAATAGGTTTCTTTGAAGTGATGTATCCTGGAAAAACTGATTGCAAAACGTCAAACCCCCATGCTTGTAAAAATTCTTTCATCTTGATATTCCACATCTCATAGTTATGATCATTTCGACCATCAAACTATGGTATTCCATTCTTATATGAATTTTTTATCTTCATGATCTACCTTCCAGTGGTTATACTATTTCTTGAAAGACCTCTTATGATACCAATTGTTGGAATACTGAGAGGGGGTGGGGGTGGGGTGGGGGTGAATCAATATGACACTTTTTACCACTTTCAATCACAATATTCAAACTTTAAATTTATAAGTAGTATATCATTTATTATTGCATCCAATATATCATGAGCATATAACCATAAGCAATACAATTCAACAATATCACATCAGATACACAATACACTATAATTTACGTGGAAACCCAAATGGGAGAAAACCACATAATGATTTCTTATATATATGAAGAATACATTCATAGGAAGCACCAACTGGAAGGAGGCACCAATCCCCTAATTTATAGGAACCAACTTGAAGGAAGCTACAACTCCCCGAATTCTCCAGCTGCAACTGGAAGGAGGCTGCGACCCCCTAATTTACATGCACCAACCTAAAGGAATCTCCAACTCTCTGTGTTCTCCACCACCAACCAGAAGGAGGCTATGACCCCCTGATTTACAAGCACCAACTAGAAGGAAGCTCCAGCTCCCTGAGTTCTCTGACACCAACTGGAAGGAGGCTACAACCCCCTTTCCTTGCCTCGTCCTGCCACCCTGAAATATAAGTGTAGACTCAAATTGTCACTACCACTTATCAACCTGTAACTGCCACTGTCACTGTCACTGATACATAAACCTGTCACTGTTATTGTCACATCAAATTGTAACTGATGATAAGCGAATCATCCAACCTGTCATTGTCTTTGTCACTGATATACCATCATCAACCAACTATAACAAGATCCACTCACATGGATACCAAAACCATCACCATACCATGTACATCAACCTGTACCATACCATGTACATCAACCTGTACTATATCATGCATCAACCATGTACCAAAGCTTGTACCATATCATGCGTCAACCATGTACCAAACCCTATACCATATCATGTACCAAGATCACCAAGAAGTGCCTCTAATAATGTACCATATCATCACCAAGAAGTTCCTCTAATAATGTACCATATCATCATCAAGATATGTGACTCAACCATGCACCAAAATAAGTATCAAATCATGAACCATAACTATTATCACCAAGCATGTACCATAACATCACCAAGATATGCATCAAGCATATACCATATCACTCATGATATGTCTCAATCATGCCATACTCCATGTACCATAATATATCATCAATGATGTGCCTCAAGTAAGTACCATAAGATGTGACTCAAGAATGTGATAACATCACCATGACATATACCAAACCAGATACCAAGATATCCAAGATATTCTTCTAACAATATATCATATCATCACAAAGGTGTACCATATCATGTACCATCATCATAAAGACATGCCTCAAGCATGTGCCATAAACATAACCCTCAATAACACATGTAAAGCATACCTATGATCATGTAGCAGATCTAATACACAAAATTACAGACTTGTAGCTCTTCCTCAACTTCAACAACAAGAGAATAACATCTTCATCAAACTTTACCTCAGTCTCGTGGGACTAGTTTTGGATTAGTCACAAACCCTAACTTTCAACAAGAATAAATTCATACCTATAATGAATAAAGGTATGAAAATTTAACCACAAATACTTTGATACCTTTCTTCCATCTCCTCAAAATTTCAGGGTATAAAACTTCTCAAAACATAAGTAATAGCGAAAATGGTAGACCTTGCTGAATTCTATCTTATTCTAGAGAGCGAACTTGTACAGAATGTCACACGCTCAATATTTGATACATTATTATGAAATTTACACACACAATACTATAGATTGTTATGTTTCCACTGATATTTGTCTCACATAATTTGGATCCTCTATGAAGAAGTTATGACTTTTTTTACCCGAAACACCTATTTGAGACTAGTTTCAGGACTAGTCCAAAACCCTATCTTCCATAGAGTGTATCACCAAAAGTACAATGATCCAAAAGCTAGAATTTTTACTACAATTACCTTGATATGTATTCTCAATATCCTCTAATTTTCACTATCTGAATCATTCTAGAAATAAATTTATAGCGAAAATGGTAAGATGATATTTAAATAACATACCTTAGAACACATCATCACAAGACTTCATCCTCCCTTGGATTTTTTCCCTTATTCACTTCATATTCCCTCCGAAATTCACCTCAAATATCCTTGGTTACCTCAGATAAAAATCACTTGAGTTAATGTAACACATTAACTCCTAGGTGCCTTATTTATACTAGATATGACACCCTCCTTTTAGGGCCGACTTGACCCAAATACAATTCAATTTAATTTTTAATGATTATTCAATTGAGGCCGACTTTACCAACAACATCCTAACTATTTATTTTAATATTTATTGCAATGGGTCCGACTTGTAACTTCTTGTTTGCAATGCATTTTCTTCTTTTAATTAATTTGGGGCCGACTTGTCACTTCTTGTTACAACTGTTTAGGGTTTCTTAACCATACTCCAGGGCTTCCATCTTCCAGAGGGAATATCTCCTCTGTGAGGAATCACATGACATACCACCTACCATTGGAAATGGCTTGACGAGCACTATCCATCTATGAGGGTGTTACATGCATTTACACTGTCCTTCATGTCCTTATTCCTCAAACAACTTCAGGATTCATGACCATACCTATGGGGCTTCTTGTATACTTCTTCAAATTCACCCATCACATTTGTTGACATGAATGAAAACCACTTCTGTCTATTGACATCAATGACAACCACTTCTGTCTATTGACATCAATGGCAACCAACTGCCCAACAACATCAATGAAAACCAACTATCCAACAATTAAATTGTTCAACTTTCCACACATAGTCTAGGAAATGTCTTCGAGGGCAATGCATTAGTATTACATGTACTAGGTTTCATTTAAAGCATCAATTATCTAACCAAACCACAACTCATCCATGTTGGTCTTGTTGAAAATTATGGAAACACAACAATAACAATAAATATTGGAAATGATTTGATATCAAAATTCATTTGTTATTTGACACTTGTAATGAGTATTTAGAATATGAACTTTGGCCTTTGATACAAGATCTCATTTGAATGAGGTGATTTAGAAAAATGTGTTGTCTTTGACATAAATACCACTATTGAGAAAATTGCTCAATTTTGCACAAATATCCAACTCTCACCAGACAACAATATCTAAACTAATTACATCATATTCAACTTATGCAGTGTGATACATTCCCCCTTATCTCTCTTTGTCTATTAGACCATTTATTAAATTGTATTTTTTGAACCTAATACTTCTTTTCAACTATAACTCAATCAGTCTTATAAGGAATTTTTCTATGAAGTACAACAACAAATGGCTTGCAAGGCTGCTTCAATGTTTCTGTTCACAAATACAATTCAATATGGAGCAAAAGGAACTTTTATCCTACATACTAGACAACAACATTTATCAATGTGTTAAATGATCAAGCCACAAAACAAAAATTACAGTTCTTTTCCACTAGCATGATTCAGGTAACACTATTTTATCCCACAATTTAGTTTCACTTTCACTCTATTTGAAATTGTGTAACTCCTTTCAACATTCTCCTACATAACAATGTATTGAAATATAGTTTGAAGGTGTCCTTGCTAAAAAAATATTTTTTTGCCACTATTCAAGACTTTTTGTAGTGAATGCAAGGAATTGCTCCTAAGATCTTTCCTTTTATTAGACCTACTAGAGCAATGTGCTCACTACCAAGCAAAAAAGTCATACTTATACGATAATAGCTTAGAGTGCACATTGAAAAAGGAAAATACAAATATAACTTGCATACTACTCAAGCCACAGTTGCAACAAATCTTCCTAAAACTAATAGAAGTATCATACCAGGATTACCAAATAAATGATATTAGTTGGACATTAGGTCAACTTCGACAATTTAGTCTACAAGGATATTTTAGATTGTCAATTGATAACATTGTACTTCCATACAAGAATAGGTAATACTTTGTTCTTATTGAACTCCTGTTCCAATGTATTAAGACATATGTGTGAAACAACTACATTGCATTTCTATTTCTCTATAAATACTTTTACACATAGCAATTTATTTTGCTTGTATTTTACTTATCTGTTCAAAAACACATATCTACTACAAATAAATGTAAGATGTGTAATTTGATTCATTAAGTACATGAATTTCCTTTGCTTTGTATGCTTCTGTTTGAAATAAAATATCCTCAAGGTTGTAGAGGACAAAACTGTAAAGGATCTTGTCTAAGCCAAGAATTTTTTTGTCATCAAATTTACATTCTACACACTGTTTATGATTTAATGTTTTCCATAGTGGCTTTTCTACATACAAGTCCTCAATATTTCTATACCCATTATATATATTTTTTGACATTTGTTTCAAATTATTAATATTTTCTTTTTCTTTTAAATCGATACCTTATCATTTTCACATACAATGGCTCAAATTTCCTATAGAAATAGATGGACAAATTCGATTCTCATGCTAATCATGTTGTTATTTGAAATAACAATACATACCTTGATATTGAACCACTCATGGGAAAACACATAGCTTGTGTTATTCAAGTTATATTTTGTCTTAGTTTTAGGAAAAATACAAAGAAAAACAAAACATATGTAAACATTGGATAAAATGAACCACAGTTCATGTTAGAGAAAACAAGATCCAATGATGTGAAATCTATTGTGATCCAAGAACTGTACTTTATTTTCTCAATACCCTTGTATGCTAATAGATAAATATGCATACTTTTTTTATTTAAATGGACACTTGATTTTATTGAACCCTAAAGAACTGAACTATGTTCACATCATTCAAACATTCCTTGAATTGTTTTTCCTTTGTTTTAATAGCATTCCATTCCAATGCTTTCTTTATTTCAATTTTCCATATATCAAGCACTAAATATCGGTATGATTCTTCTTTTTGTCAAGAAAAATTGAAAAGCAATACATGTTAAAGGAATGCTTTGTTTCTTGTAATGGATATGTATGCACCAAGCATACAAGGCCTATACCTCCATTTTTCATGCCAAATATTTTCTACAGGCATCATGGAAAATAGAAAAAAAATTCTATCTACTATGAAGAACTATGCAACAAAAGTGAAAATTTCACTTTTCATTAATTTATGCAAACTTTTGAAAATTTGTTACTCAATAGTGTCTTTATACTTCTAGTCGTTGTTTTTTTAAGTCCATTTTGAGATGATAACATTGTTTTCTAGATCATGATATTTATGAACTTAAAATATCTAGTCTCTATGAATTTTGTTTCAATGATTGTTAGTTAGCTAAAGTAGCAACACATGATATATACTACTGATCTTAGAATTTTGTCCATGCATTGAATGTTAGAAACTAAACCAAATAGGAGAGATAAGACAAAATTAAATGGAAATTAATCAATGGAAAACACACACACACAATACAAAAAGATTTACCCTGGAAACCCTTAATCGGGAAAACCAACACTGCTTGAGAAACTCCCACTCTTCAGTTGTCTTATTCATTCAATGAATAAAGAGTTACATGACTAACCTTAGTCCACACCTAAGACACAATTCATTATCCTACTCTCTTTCTTTACCACAAGGACAAACCTATAGATAATTTGTCTTACATCTTCATTACCATTGTGCTCTTACAAGGCACAATTACAACACTCACTTTGAAACTGAGAGTTTACAAGAACCCATTGATTAACCTAGATTATTACATAATGAACTATTTATAGGAAACTACAACATTTAAAACCCTAATTCGTGGCACCTAAAACAATTACAGATCCATGAATATGACTGAATGTGATCCTGCAAATCTCAGGATTATGTTACAAGTTTTGACCACCAATCGGATACCAATCGATCATCTGGTCGATCCCCAATCGATTAACCTTTCAAAATTCAGTTGAATACCATTCAACTATCCATTCAACCACCTGTTGACCATCCATACACCATCGAATTGACTTAACCATCAGTTGATCCATCCCCTAATCAATCATCCTTGACTAGCCAGTCGGTTGACTGAATTTCCACTGCAAAGAATACAACATTCCCAACATTCTCTTACTTACTGTCTTCTTTGCATAAACAAGAGAACCTGAACTTCTATTCACCGACCCAAGGCAATAATTACCCTTTCCTCTCTACACAAAGAGAACTTCACAACACTCACAAACTTGGTTAAAGAGTCCACTATGTTTTCCAAAGAGTTTACTTTCTCCAAAAGCACCTTTTTTCTTTCCACCATGTCTCTCACGAGATGGTATTATACATCAATATGATTCATTCTAGAATGGTAAGTTGGATTCTTTGCCAAGAAAATTACACTCTCACTGTCGCAATTTATCCTCATAGATTGATGCTCAAATCAAATCCTTGAACACAATATATGAAACGATATTGCTTCTTTGATTGCATGGGTGGCTGCCATGTATTCAACTTTTGTTGTCGACAAGGATACTACTTCCTGTCTCTTACTCATCCAAATAATTTATCCACTAAACATTCTAAACACATATCCACCGGTCGACCTTATTCGATCAATATCTCTAGCCCAGTTGGCGTCGAAAAAGCTATGTACATTCACTTCCCTGTGAATTTTAGGTTTCCCTTGGTAACAAATTGCATACTCTGTTGTGCTACACAAGTACTTGGACACTCTCTTGACAACAATCCAATTCTCTTTCCTAGGTGTCGACATGTACCTACTCCACTACATGGGAAATATTCAGTTGAGTGTAGACCATTGCATACATTAGACTAGAAACAACACAATAATAAGGAACACGTGCCATGTCCTCTACTTCTTCCTATGTCTTTGGAAATTGTTCAACAATTAGTTTTACCCCTACAAGAATAGGAACCTTGAATGGTATACACTCCTACATGTTGAACCGTTTTAGGATTGTTTCAATGTACTTCCTCTGATTTAACAAACATTTTATAACTTCTTGATCTCTCTTAATCTACATTCCCAGAACAAATTTAGCAGCATCGAGATCCTTCATGTTGAACTTGGAGGATAGCTACATCTTCACCTCCTTTATTGCATCCATGTTGTTTCCGACTCGCAACATGTCATCGACATACATTGCTACACATATGAAATGATCACCTTCTTTCTTGGAATACACACAATGATCAACATTGCTTATCAAAAATCCCAAAATAAGTATGTATGTGTCTAACTTTTGGTACCACATCCTTGGTGATTGATTTAGACCATAAATGGATCTCTTTAGTTTGCACACCAACTCTTTATTTTCCTTTACTGTAAATCCTTCAACCTATTTCATGTAGATTTATTATTCTAGGTCCCCATGTACGACCACTTTCTTCACATCCATTTCCTCTATTTCAAGATTAAATGTTACATCTAGAGAAATTAATATTTAGATGGAAGTTAATTTTGTATCATGAGAGAAAATCTCATCAAAGTCAACTCCCTTGACTTGGGAATACACTTCCACTACCATTCTAGATTTGAACTTCTCGACTTGACCGACTAGTCTTCTTGAACACCCGCTTCCTACCGACGAGTTTCCTTCCATTAGGTAGCTCTTCCAAATCCCATATCTCATTCTTATGCAAGGATTCCATTTCTTCAACCTTGCTGTCCTTCCATAGTTTACCCTCTCTTGAGTTGACTACCTCCCTAACTGATCTGGGCTCATCATTAGTGGTAGATAACACAAATGCAGAAAAAATGTCAAGTGGAATATACCTAACCTCCTTACAACTTGAGTTTGTATTTCCACCTGTTCATTTGATTCAGTCGACTCGTCTAAATTATGTTCTTTGTTCTTCAACACAAACACCAATTTCTCTAGTTTTTTCTCCATTTGAGGCTCTTCAATCCTAGAAGTTCCTATGAATTCCATGAATACCACATCTCAACTATAAACTATTTTCCTCAATACCAGATCCCACAACTTATATCCTTTTATTCCATCCTTGTAATCGATGAAAATACAATTGAATAGGTCTTATTTCCAACTTGTTCCTCCTTTCCTTGGGAACATACACAAAT
>ML824967.1:0-11457 GCA_009831015.1 Picea engelmannii
AAGAAGTATTACTCGTAGGTGGGTCTCCTTGGGTGACTTATTGTATATATGTATAGGTATTATACATTTTAGTTTTTTTCTTTTGTTTTATGGGCGTTTCATTTTTTATGTCAACTTTTTCACTGTGGCAGATGTCAAGTGAATCAGACGTGTTCATTGGATTTGTGGACGGTGCTAGCTGACACACTCGAAGGCTTGCTTCTGCATCTTGGGTAATCTTCACACCCTAGGGCCAGTTGTTATCTTCTAGAGGTATCTGTTTAGGTGATGCCACAAAAAATGTCGTCGAATACAGTGCAGTAATAGAGTTTCTTCGTGACGCCTTGTATCATGGTATCTCTTACCTCCGGGTCTACTTAGATGCATAATTGGTTTTGTCCCAATTTAATGGGGTTTACCGTGTTTACGATCCTTCTCTACATCAACGATTCCTTAGGGTACATATCTTAGAATGTTTCTTTGATTATATTACATATATCCATGTTCCTAGGAGATTGAATCAAATAACAGATACATAGTTTTCAAGTGCTCTAGTACAAAAAAAATGATATATATAAAAAAAGAAATAAAAAATTAAAAATTAAAAACTTTTAAAAGAAAAGCGTACCTAATTCTCCTCGCTCCTCTCTAGGAGGTATGAGAATGTCAGGATATCTAGAGAAGTTGGTACCAACATAGGTTTAGTCCTCTATAGCTGGAATCTGCTAAGATCACCAGTCAAAAAAATTATCATCGAAGGCCTCGATAGTCCTCCCTCCCCCCTGTCATGGAAACATTGTTGGCCATCTGCATACTGCTGGGAAGGAGGCCACATGCCCCCGTATTGTCTCTAGGGGACTAAGAGTGGGTACCCTCTCGAAGAAGAAAGAGAAAAGAACAGTCCTGAACCCAAAGTTCTTGTTGTTCCACCCACGACACTCTGTGAGTTGTCTCTTCATGCACTCTAGCATGGTTGTACTTCAATCGAACTCTTGTGCATTTAAGCATTATACTGTGCAATGCATATGCGCCCGGGAGGCCTGATGTAAGGCCACAGATCCAGTGATCCACAAAATAAGTAAAACTATCACTTTCAGTGATAGGTTTGTGATTTTGTGGATTGGTACCTGGGAACCCACTTTATCTGTTCCAGCCTTGCAGCATTACCCGATCAATTCAGAAATCTTGTGTGGCCTAGGAGGAAAAGAATGAAGGTTGACTAGTTCACCTCTCCTTGAGAGGCCAGTCAAGAAGTAAATTTCCTCAGTCATTGGATTCAATGACTGCCCCTCGAGCATAAAATCCTCTACATCTGGGTGCCAATAATCCACTAAGGCATTTAGTAGCCTGGGTTGTTCCCGCATGAGAGGACACCGAAAGAATTTCCACAACCCGCATTGTTTTAATGCAGTGACAGCATCAGGGTCTTCCTCAACCATCAAATCAATGTCCTTATGCTCTCTCTCTCTCCAATGGACATACATTATGCAAAATGACAAGTTCAAAGGAGAGTCAAATGATGCATTTTTAACTTTTTCATATGTTTGAGGATGTACGCGGGCTGTATTGGGGACATTCACATATGTACGCGGGAAGAATTTTCTCTGCTTGTGTGCATACATGAGTTGTTCTTGGATAGCCTGTGTACACATAGGGCTGGCCTTTTTAAATGTGTGCGCCTCTCCAAAAAACAAAAATAAATGAAAAAAGAAAGATTGGAAATGCAGAAGGGACTAGTTTGTACTTACTTGGTCCAAGCGGAAGTTTGTTTCGTCGACTGAAGCTTTTGGAATAAACTTCTTTAACAAAGGGGTGTTTTTGGATTTTTAGTCAAGTCTCAATTTTCAATGGTGATAATGAGCTACCAACTTCTATATATAGACTTTTTTGGCCCTTTTTGTCATTTTTTTTGGCTTGAAAATCATGTAACATGGTTCTTGAGTTTCTCATTAGATGTTACGATTTACTTTACTTTTGGTTCAGTGAACTTCTTGGGATTTGGGTCACTTTTAAGTTCCTTTGGTGAAAATTCATTTTTCCAACTTTGTGCATTTAAGTTAGGATTCCACCTCCACTTGTTGCACCTTGTTGTATTTTTCGCTCTACCATAGGATCGACCCCACCAAATTGCGACACGGAACCATCATTGTTTCTCTATAAGTGTCGTAATTTATTGGTAGAGCCTACCCTCACATGGATTCCCTAGGTAGATCCTAGTTGCATTTTGGTGTCCGTGTCGTCGCTAATGACTATAGGCTCGAGAGTCCTTTTAGTATTGTCTTGATTACGAGTTTGAGCCTTCACATGTATGATATATTATCACTCTTGGCTTCACCCTCGGGACTCCCAAAAAACAAACAGGTATTCTTTTAAGCCCTTTTCAGACCCTCTAAACATGAAAATATTGTTGAGCGATCTTGTTGCCCTTCACACTCGCCAAACTAAATTTGAAGGCACGTCTGTCTAGTAGTAGTTTGCCCCTTTTTCGGTCTGGATGGTCAATTGTATGAACAAAGGTATACTCTAGGAATTTCGGTTCGCTAGAAGAGTATTCTTAGGTATAAGTTTAACCCTTTTTCGGGCCTGAGGGACTAAATTTACGAAAAAGGAACCTCCACAGAGTCCATATTTAAGCTCTTTTCAGAATCCCTAAAAGTGAAAAGATCGTTGAGTGAGCTTGTTTCTTCACACTCGTTAAACCAATCCAAAAGAACATCCATTACGGAGTCCATAGTTAATCTCTTTTCAGACTACTTAAAATTGAAAAGATTGTCGAGTGACCTTGTTCTTTCGCACTCATTAATTCGTTCAAAAAAACATATACTGGCATGAGTTTATCCCTTTTTTCATCTTGTAGATTAAGGAGGAAAAAGGTACACCTCGGGAGATTTGTCTCATTGGGAGAGTTCTCCTTAGTAAATTTCACCTTTTTCAGGATAAGGAGACTAAATCTAGAAAAAGGCAACGAGTCCATAGTTAATCTCTTTTCAGACTCCTTAAAATTGAAAAGATTGTCAAGTGATATTTTCTATGTCACACTCGTTAAAATGGTTTTGAATAGACGTATTTTTCGGTGCTAATTTATCCCTTTTTCGAACCGACTAGACTATCTTCGAAAAAGGTAACCCAATGGAGTTTTCTTTTACACTTTTTCAAACTCTCTAAAAGTGAAAAACCACCGAGCTTACCTTCTCTAGGCTCATTTAAAATTACATTGAAGGGTGTTATCATTGTGTCCTATTAATCACATTTTCATTCCTACGTCTTTGACCTAATGTCGGCTCCATGTTTCTTTCAACTGAACCTTTGAAGCATGCCTTTCACACAAGCCTTGTAGCACTTTGCCTCTGTGTCTTGACACCTTGAACCATGGAGGAATTTTCCTGAGTGTCCTTTTCCTGCACATGTCTCCTTTCTCTAAGCATCAATTTGTTCCTTGCACTTGGAACTAGTATGTTTGCGACACTCGTTCCTCCTTTGTAATGTAGCATTCTTTTATTCTTTTTCAAGATTTCAAAATATTGAAAAAGACAAAAAAATCAAATGTACCCCAAAAAGAGGATGGGAAAAGTATTTTATTTTTATGGCAGCACAATGAGTCTCCCTTGGACAAAGCACATCATTCTGTTTGTTTGTCAAGCCTTGGGATTTAATATGACCTTAGGAAGTTGTTCTCGTAACATAGAGTTGTGTCCTCCTCTATTTGGTTATTCTTCCAAACATATGGAGAGTTTGTGTTGCCTCCTGCATTGTGAACTTATGTCAATGTCGTGCTTCCTGAATCTCATCATTCATCATGCTATTATCCAATGGAAGTTTTACCCAACTTGAGTCACCCTTTCTGCAATTTGTATCTTTTCCTCATGCCCGACCATCCCAAAATTCCAATCAAAGTCTTTGTTCAAAATCAATGTTCTCTGCCTGATCATCGAGATCCTCTTATCTGTTCCCTGACAAGTCATCAAAGACCTCTGGGTAGTGAAGATATACACTCAAATTACACTCCTACCTAAGTTTTGAAGATCTTGAAGTTGTTTCTCGATCTCTAAAGGCCTCATCTCCAGCCATCAGGTGTCAATAGCTTCTTGAAGATGGATACTATTCATGTATATATTTTAATTTTGAGATGTAGATATGTTGTGTACTACTCATAGATACACTTTATATAGTTATATAACATGGATTTGTAGTGTATTTGATTGGAATCCATGATTTATTTCATCCCGAGCATGGGTATGCCCGCCTTGGTGAGACAATTATTACTTTGTAGATGGCACCTCCCAAACTCTGGTCACGGGCTCACTCACTTCGTACATTGGTAAAGATTTGTAATGTATTTCAGCCATTAGATTCTCTTCTGACCTAACACATTAGGGGGCATCTGTTATAACCCTAATTTGCACCATACATGCATACCTAGCGGCAGACCATCTTACTTACTATTTTTGCCAAGCCAATATTGAATAACTCTTCTTAAAAACCAAATTTTTGAAGATGTACGCGCCCTGACCACTACTTACCGTGTATGTATGCTAGTTGCATCACTACTTCCTGCGTATGTATGCTAGTTGCACCATTACAACCTTCGTATACCCACAAAAGTTTCAAAAAATAAAAATTTGCAAGGGAATACATGCCTTTAGGTAGTTTCCTAACCAATTGACCACCCATAGCCCGTCACCCAACCGAATAACTATATTTTTGGCATATAAAAGAAGATTTTGAGCTCCCATCCCAAAGAGAAACATGAAAGCAGTGAAACTCTGCCCATTTCATAATCCCCCCTTGCCCCAAGAATTTGCAACCACATTGTGAGTTTTGAGCCAAAATTCCCTATTCTTGCCCTTTTTCCTCATCCATAAGCCCATGCCCATTCTCTAGAGAGAAGTGTGAGAGAAGAAGGATATGTGGAAGCAGTTGGAGCTTGGTGAAGAGGAGCCCAGGACTGGGTTCGAGGAGCAGTCATTGATCTCATTTTGTAAGTGACTTTGTGAGATTAATATAAAGAAGTACTTTTGTCGTCCCGCCATATGATGTGTTTAATCTGTATGATTGATTTACATTTAGTTATGACATCTAACCCACTAATTCGTATATAGAATGCATGTTTGTAGTTTCTTGTTTGTATTTTGGTGAATGTAGGTCAGCCTTGGGAGGATATTTTCCATCGAGAAGCGACCGAACACATTGGGATTGACACCGGACGTGGAGTTTAAGGTAGGCCTACCAGATCCCTATACTTTGTACTTTATACATGAATGTGGGGTATTATCAGGATAGTTGTAAAAAGTAGGATACTTTAGAAGGTTATCTCTGCTTGCACTTTAGAACCCTAGTGTAGTCCATAGGGGGGTTTTCCCACTATAGCAACGCTCTACAAGGTCTCTCTCTAGAATAAGCCAGAATTGAGAAAGGTATGTCATTTTTTCTATAACTCCTTTTCTGAGAGGTTCCAAAGTGAAACATGGAGGAATTGCATAAAACAAACTGAAGAACATTGTGTATCATTTTCATATCTTTATTCATTACAGGTACAAAGTTATGATTATTTTAAGTTAGGGTTGTTGACTAATCCAAAACTAGTCATGTGAAACTAAAGAAAAGTTTGATGAAAATGCTAGTCTCTTGTTGTTAAAGTTAAGGAAGGTTTGCAGGTATCTAATCATATACAACAAGTCTATTACAAAGTTACAAATCATATTTGGATGATGAAATTGATGAAGGCATTTGGTTGAGGTACATGTTGGGTACATGGTTAAGACAAGTAGTTGATGAGTTGGCACATACATGAGGTGTATATTTGATGAAGTTGGTACATCTTGATGAGTAGTTGATACATGATTGGTACATACTTGGTACATGGTTGGAGGAACTTGTTAGTAGTATTGTTGACACATGGTTTATGTATGATGTATCATACATGTATTATTATAAGAACATATTGATCTTGGTAATGATTATGAGTTGTTGTGTTATGCTTGGTCGATGCACATCTTTGAGATTTTTCTTGGTGATTGATATTGGTGAGTAGATATGATTTGGTTGATAAGATTGATGATACAAGTTGTTGTAATACGTTTTCTGGACAAGTTGTTGTGACAGGTTATTTGTACAGGTTTGGTGCATGGTTGATGCAATTGTTCATGGTACAGACTGAGGTTCAGGTTGGTGCATGGTTGATGCACTTGTTTATGGCAAAAGTTGATTAAAGGTTGTTTGGTATAGGTTGGTGCATGGTTGATGCACTTGTTTATGGTATAGGTTTATTACAGGTTGAGGTACAGGTTGATGCATGGTTCAGGTTATTGGTACAGGTTATTTGGTGTAGGTTGATTGGTACAGGTTTATAGTAGTATATCTCACAGTGATAGTGTGACAGTGGTTCCATCATTCTACTTATACTTCAGGGTGGTTGTACGGGGCAAGGACAAGTGGTTGTAGCCACCTTCTGGTTGTAGCCGAAGAACATAGGGGGTTGTATCCTCCTTCTGGTTGTAGCTAGAGAATTGGGGAGTTGGAGCTTCCCTCAGGTTGTAGCCTGAGAAACGAGGGGGTTGGAGCCTCCTTCCAGTTGCAGCTAGAAAACAAAGGAAGTTGGTGCTTCCAATGAATGTAATTCTTCAAGACATATAAGAAAAAGAATTCCATGGTTTTCTCTCGCTTTGGGTTTCCACGTAAAACACGGGTGTACTGTGTATGTGTATGATTGTTCATATGTTCATTTCTTATTTACTCTACAGTTATTGGATGATAATGATACATTGATATAACACTTGGATTATATGGTTAAAAAGGATTAAATTTCTCTATTATTAATTCACCCCTCCTCTCAGTAATCCAACACTAAATATGTGATGTTGCTACTCGTGCAAAGAATATAACACATACCCAACATTCTCCCACTTATTGTTTTCTTTGCATACAGGGGGTTACAGGGTTACATAGTCAACAATCTAGGGCAGCAATGCCCATGGATCCTCTACACCAAGAGAACTTCTCAGTGCTCACATATTTTGTTAATGAATCTGCAACATTATTCAAAGTGTCCACCTTCGTCAACAATACTTTCTTTTCTTCAATCATGTCTCTCAAAAAGTGATATTGAATATCAATATGCTTTGTCTTTGAATGATAAGTCGGGTTCTTCGCCAGAAAAATTGCAGTCTGACTGTCACAATCTATCCTTACAGCTTGTTGTACCAACCCAATACTTGAACACAATATTCGTAATCATATTTCTTCGTTAATTGCATGAGTGATTGCCATGTATTCTTCTTCTGTAGTTGAAAGTGCCACTACAGTCTATCTTTTTCTCATCTAACTTATTGCTCCTCCAAATAGGTTAAACACATACCCACTTGTACATCTCCTATGATCTAGATCTCTAGCCTAGTATGAATCCATAAATCCATGTATATCCACCACTCTGTCCAATCCTAGTCTTCCTTCGTAGCACAATCCATAGCTAAAAGTGCCATGCAAATACCTAAAAACCCTTTTTATTGTTTTCCAATGCTCCTTCCCTGGTTTTGACATATACCTGCTCAAAACTCCCACTACATGTGAAATGTCTAGTCTAGTACATACCATTACATACATCAAACTTCCAAATACACTCGCATATGGAACACGAGACATGTCCTCCTCCTCTTCATGTGTCTTGGGACACTAATCCACAGAAAATGTTACCCCAACATGAATAGGAACCTTGACCGGTTTACGTTCTTGCATATTAAACCTCTGCAATATTGTCTCGACACATTTTCTCTGATTTAACCAGAGTTTCCTCTTTTTCCGATCTCTTTTAATTTCCATGCCCAAAATTAAATTTGAAGCATCGATATCCTTCATGTCAAATTTAGAGGACAACTGAGTTTTCACATCCTGGATAATCTCTTTATTGTTTCCTATCAACAACATGTCATCCACATACATGACCAAATAAATCAGATGATCACCAATTAATTTAAAATACACACGGTGATTCTCTTTTCTTCTTGTGAAGCCATGTCCCAGCATATAAGTATCAAAGTTTTTATACCACATCCTTGGTGATTTTTTTAAACCATACAGGGACTTTTTCATATTGCCTACCAGATCCTTCTTTCCCTTCACAACATAACCTTATGGTTGCTTCATATAGATTTATTCTTCCATATCCCCATGTAGGAGTGTTTTCTTAACATCCATCTGTTCTACTTCAAAATCAAATGCAGTAGCAATAGATAACATAAATATTATCGAGGTTAACTTGGCAACATGAGAAAATATCTCACCAAAATCAATTCCCTCAACCTGGGAATAACCCTTTGATACTAACCGAGCTTTGTATTTCTCTACTTTTCCTTCTGCATTAAGATTCGTTTTAAATACACATTTTCTACCAATAGGCTTTCTTCCAGTCGGCAACTCCACTAGATCCCAAGACTCATTCTTATCCAAATCTTCCATTTCTTTGTCCATGGCCCTTTTCCAAAGATTTTAATCCTATGAATCTACTTCCTCCCTGACAGTTCAAGGATCATCATCAGTAATAGACAAAGCAAAATTTGAATGGAAATCAGATGGAGTATACCTTTCCGATAGCCTTGTTTCTCGAACTGATCTCCTCAATATTGGAGTATGAGGATCTTCTTCTTCTAATTCATGTTCTTCTATAGAGTCTGATTCATAATCCTTTAAATCAAACTCTATTTTCTCTGGTTCTTCCTTACTTGGTAGGAATTCTTGTTTAACAACATCCTTCATTTCTCTAAATACCACATATCGGCTATACACTACCTTCTTAGTTTCTGGGTTCCAAAGCTTATAACCTTTGATACCATCTATATCCAATAAAGATACACTTTTCATCCTTCTTATCTAGCTTACTCATATTTTCCTTTGGAACATGAACATATGCATCACAACCAAATACCTTGATATGTGTGAGAGAAGTTTCCTTACCAGTCCATACCTCTTGTGGAGTCTTTCCATCCAACGATGATGAGGTTGATCTGTTGACTAGGTAACATGCAGTACTCACTTCCTCTGCCCAGAATTCTTTCCCTAACCTGACACCACTGAGCATGCACATTGTTTTTTCCATCAGTGTCTTGTTCATCCTTTCTACAACTCCATTCTGTTGAGGTGTATATGGAGTATTCTTCTTCCTTGCTATATCGGACTTCTTACATAATTATTAAAATTCATTCCCATGGAACTCTCTACCATTATCTATCCTCAACACCTTAATTCTTTTCTCTGTTTGATTCTCAACAAGAGCCTTAAGATCTTTCAACCTGTCAAATACTTTTGATTTATTCCTGAGGAAATATATCCAATTATTCCTCTAGAAGTCATATATAAATGAGGCATAGTACATAGATTTTCCCAATGATGGGACCGACACAAGTCCAAAAACATCACTATGAACTAGCTGTAAAATTCCTTCTACCCTCATTGCACCAAAGGGGAATCTTACCCGATTCTTCTTCCCATATAGACAATGTTCACAGAAATCAAAATCCAGAGAGAAGTTAGACATACCTTCAACCATACCTTTACAGTGTAGTAGGCGAAGACCCTTTTCTCCGATATGCCCCACTCTTTGATGCCACAACATAACCTTTTATCCAAAGATTGTAGGCATTCTTTCTTCTTCAACTCCAATATCAGGAACAATGGAACTATTACAGTCATCAATAATATTTATTCCTTGCATATTATACAAAGTTCCAAAATGAACTCCCTTCAACAACACCATTGCTCCTCGAACCATCATGTAGGTTTCCTTTTCAAATATTGTTTTTACCCCTTCATCGTCCATTTTGCTTACAGAAATAAAATTTCTAGCCAAACATGGGATGTGCAGAACACCAGGAAGTGTTCTAATCCTTCCATCTATGAGCATCAACTTGAATTTTTCGCATCCTATGATTCTAGTTTCTAAATCATCACCTAAGAAAACATTACCTCCATCATACCTTCCATATTCACAAAACCACTCCATGTGGGCAGTCATATGAAAGGATGCACCAAATTCAACCAACCATGCCTCATTATCTACATGTGTGCTTGAAGAAGCCAAGTACACATCCCCTCCTTCTTCCTTGGAGGTATTTTCTTTTGTAGAAGGAGATTTTTCAGATCCCTTATTTTTCTCAACTTTGGATCTACACTGCTTCTTGTAGTTCCCTTCTTTTCCACATCTCCAACATACCTTTACAAACTTTCTGGTAGATTTAGATTTACACTTAGACTTAGATCTCCCACTTGATAACTTAGACCTATTTCTTTCTTGTGAATTTCCTCTTGCAAATAATTTGTCTGTGCTTTGTCCTTCCATATTCTTCCATCTCATCTCCTCCAAAAACAAAGATGAGACCACTTCATAAAAATTCAAGGATGTTGTATTACTACCTATTGATGGGTCCTAAATCCATTTAAATAAACAACAGGAACTAAACCTACCATCGAGGCCCAATCAGACTCTACAACATTTAATGGTGGAATGGTTCTCCAGATATTGTGATCTGGCCAATTAATTGAGGGGCTTTATGTTTTCTTGTGAAGGATTTCTCCTCCGGTTCGGACGTTCTCTTTTTGTGTTTTCTCTTAGGTAGGACTGATATAATATAAAGTCCATATAAACCAACTAGGTGACAAAGTGGGAACAAATGAAATAGCTGGAGAAGAGGTTGAGCTTGGGATAACCCTTTAATCTAGCATGCAGGCAATGATCATATACCATAGGCCTAGTACTAATATGTTAACCATGTAAGTATTCCAATGATCTAAAAATTGAAGAAGACTTGAAAAAACTTGAATAATTATTGCAAGTTAAATGTTATGTGTTTAAAGCAACAGGATCAATTTGCAACACATAAATTAAGGATTACTTATGCAAAATACACATAGACAGCAGCATAAAACATTGAACATCAGCACATAAACACAACAACTTGATAAAGGAGTTCACCCCTCTTCGGGCTACATCTCCTGGTCCAGCTTCCAATGGATCATTTTTATTAAATTGCTCAAAGTGCTCAAAAACATGCCTTACAATGCTCAAAATGACAAACCGACTGCTCCAATGGCTCCCCAGCGTCCCAAAACCCCTGTCTGGGCTCTTTCGGTACCTGAAACGGTCGAAAAATGAGAAAGATATGCCTCCTTGAAGTCTCCTTCTCCAACTTTGTTGTCTCTGGTTCTACAATTCTCACCCTTGTTCTCCAAACCTAGCTCACACGCTCATTTAAGCGTAAAGAACCCAGTCCCGTGCATAACCGCGCACCGATACAAACCGTAGGATGGTTAGGGCGCCTCCAGCCCCTAACCGTCTCGGCACTTAGGAATATGGCCATAGAACCAAAAGCTGGGCGGAAAAGTGGTTAATTCGTTTGAAAACCGTGGAACCAACTGTGTAACTCCCGCGCAAAGGTACAACCGCGCGTACACATTGTAATATGGTCAAATGTACATATTATAACCATGGGT
>ML824967.1:16386-39066 GCA_009831015.1 Picea engelmannii
TTATATCAAGCTTTAATGAAGGAATTTGCGAAGGAGTTTTACCATGCCCATTGGGAAGATGTTTCGAACTTGAAGAAGAAGAAGAAGAAGATGATGATGATGGAGGAGGAGAGGGTGGTGGAGAAGCACCATTCCCTCCATCTTTGCCTGGAGTCTTGTCACCACCGCCTCCCTTATGCATTGAAGGGTTAGAGCCTTCACCCTGCGACATTATGTTCCATTCCAACAAAATCTTCATCATGTTTCTCAACTCTATGACAGCCTGTCTGAGATCTTCTTCTTCGTCCGGAACACATTCATGATCTTCTGCATGTGCCATGCTTGGTGAATGTCTCTCTACAACTCGCGGTGAATGAAACTGCTTCCTCCTCGTCGGATAAGAACTTGGCTCCACAATTTGACCTTCTCCTCGTGTGAGTTTCAACCTTGTGAGCATCAGAAACAAAACTTGAAAAACAATCAAGTCTTCAAAACCAGTGCTCTGATACCAACTTGATCTAAAAATTGAAGAAGACTTGAAAAAACTTGAATAATTATTGCAAGTTAAATGTTATGTGTTTAAAGAAACAGGATCAATTTGCAACACATAAATTAAGGATTACTTATGAAAAATACACATAGACAGCAGCATAAAACATTGAACATCAGCACATAAACACAACAACTTGATAAAGGAGTTCACCCCTCTTCGAGCTACATCTCCTGGTCTAGCTTCCAATGGATCATTTTTATTAAATTGCTCAAAGTGCTCAAAAACATGCCTTAAAATGCTCAAAATGACAAACCAACTGCTCCAATGGCTCCCCAGCGTCCCAAAACCCCTGTCTGGGCTCTTTCGGCACCTGAAACGGTCGAAAAATGAGAAAGATATGCCTCCTTGAAGTCTCCTTCTCCAACTTTGTTGTCTCTGGTTCTACAATTCACACCCTTATTCTCCAAACCTGGCTCACACGCTCATTTAAGCATAAAGAACCCAGTCCCGTGCATAACCGCGCACCAGTACAAACCGTAGTACGGTTAGGGCGCCTCCAGCCCCTAACCGCCTCGACACTTGGGCATATGGCCATAGAACCAAAAGCTGGGCAGAAAAGTGGTTAATTCTTTTGAAAACTGTGGAACCAACTGTGTAACTCCCGCACAAAGGTACAACCATGCGTACACATTGTAATATGGTCAAATGTACATATTATAACCATGGGTTATATAACCCCGCGCATATTATACAACGTATACATATGTGAATACAATGCAATATAAACATTGGTATATATTTCCCGCGCCATTCGTTGGTCCTTGCGACACAGTCACATATCGTTTCATATGACTACGGGCTGGGGCTAAGCCCCGGCCCGACCCCCGCCCTTTTGCATATTATATTGACTTTATAACAAATGCGTTGGGATACATATTAGGTCACAAGCTATGGCGTATTGGTCGGACGGTTATAATAAAGTTTATATATGGGGGGAGGTCTCGGGGTCGAACCCTGTGGACTCCCGTTTACATTTTATATATCAATGTGAACCAACAAATGGGGGACATGTGGCGCCCATGCATTGGGCCACGTGTCTCCTTATTATTCGCCATGAATTGGACATGTGTCAACATTCCACTCATGCACATCAACCAATGAAAATGCACCACGTCACCTACCTGCCACATCATCATGATGGTACGACCCTGCCACGTGGCCGTACGGACTGTACAGACAGGTACAGTCAGCATCCAAAATTTTGCTTGTTTGGTTTGGCGGACAGATCGCGATATCTCCTCCATACTGACTCCGTTTGCGAAAGTAAATATACCGCCGGAATCAGGAAGACGAGACAGACGCAATGGCACTGTTTTTATCGCATTCCGAGCACTTTGAAAATTGAGCAAAATTTGATCCCCTGATCATCCAATTACTGACTAAAATACAAATTATCAGAAGAAAACATGCATGCGATAAACAATGGCAAGTAAAATAATTCACTTAACTCTAATCATCCATCACATAATAACACAACGATTCATTTTCAACATTAAAGAAAGAACTATAAAAAATTGCATCAGATAACTTATCAATAGATTTAATAGCTCTTACTTGTTACTGCATCCATTCATGGAACGAAATAGAAAATAATTCTTCTCCACATCCAATCATACATGCAATTTATGAAAACATAAACTTTTCTCTGGTCCAAAAGGACTTCTCAATTAAAGGCAGCTCCTAAATAGTTCTTAACAAAACCAAAAATGAGAGTTTCTTGCAACAACCATCGACCCTTATGATGCAGGAGCATCGCCAACACATCAAGCGAGCCCGCGTGGAAGCGGAAACCAGCTGGACAAGCCAACACAAATTTTGAAAACACTTTGGGATTTTTTGCGCAAGTCTTTAATAAAGCCATTTATGAAGGCACACTTGTAAATTGTATTTGGACCTTGAGCGGATAGCTCTCGTCCTTTGGGTAGATAGTCGGCGTTTAATATAGTTAATGCAGTTAGATAGGAATTTAATTCTAGATTTGATAGTTTAGAGCGCAAGAGGGAAACGGATATAGACACCCTCTTTTGTACATTGTAACATTATTGAGACAGAGCATTCAGGAAGAGAGAGCACGCAGAGAATTGTATGAAGAATACCCATGTACAGGCATTTGAATTAACAGAAGAGAACTTTCATTCAAATTCATCGTTATGTGTTATTTCTCTATGTATTGATGTTATGCTCTTGAATGTTTGCTTCCTGTCATACATTTTCTTTTATATGTTGTGTATGTAATTTCATGGTTGAATTGAAGTCTGAGAGGAAGAGTGAATGAGTTTCAATTGTTTCTCTAATTGAGCCAAGGGATTCCTACAAGGAGTGCAGTTGAATTGTCTGCAAGGAGTGCAGTTGAATTGTCCACAAGGAGTGCGTCGACAGAAGGGTTCAGTTAGAGATAACTTTTGTTGCCATTCATCTCAGAAGTGCAGAGGCACAGTGTCATGCAAGGAGTGCGCAAGGCAAAGCTAAAGTCTTAGAGTTGCGATTCTGAGTGAGAGTATTGAAGACTGCTGCTGTAGGAGTGCGCAGAGTCGAAAGGCTTCAACACTTAGTCGTGGTTGAAGATTTTCCGCAAGGAGTGTGTGCAAAAGGTTTCCTGAGAAGACTTAAAGCCATAAGAAAGCTCAAGAGGGCTAGGCCTTTAAATCTGTTGAAGGACAAGTAAGCAAGTTGTGCCTTGAAGGTTGCAAGGAACACCGCAGGTTTGTGCGTAGGGTGACGAGTTCTGTGGAAGAAACCTTCATCATTTCGTGGATTGTATAAGGGAGAAACGGACGGACGAATTTCTCCGAGGATATTTCGCAAAGCTCCGAGGGCCATTGGATCGTGCGGAGGTGCAAGGAAGTTACAGTACAGGTGTGGAAGAGGTTCGAAGCTCAGGAGGGAAAGAGCTGTCGATCCGAGTCACGAGGACCATCAGATCAACTTGTAATATCATATATCGGGAGTCGACATAGAAGTTATTCAACCTCGTGAGTAGCGAAGTACGAGGAAGAGAGATCATGGGTTTCGGCGTCTCGGGCATCGGAAGTCGACGGGGAAGTTATTCGACCCCGTGAGTAGCGAAGTTGCGAGTGGCGAGATCCCGTGTTTTGGTGCATCAGGTATCGGTGGTTGGAAAACCAAATGTTTGGTGTCACGAGTAGCGAAGATGCGATAGAGACGAAGTCCCGATAGAGGGAAGAGGAATTCAGTGTTGACTGACATATCGAGTCTCAGGGATCTAAGAGTATAGTGATTAACAGAGAACTTGTGAAACTGTGAGTTTCGATCCTTCGATAAGTCAAGGAAGGGGGATCGCGCAGGAGAAGAAAATCTGTGGGTAAGAAAGATTCCCGATAGGGAATCAGAGGAACCTTTGAGTTCTTCGGGATGTGAGTGAAAGGAGATCCTGTGGGAGCGGACGTGCCAGTGAGGGTGCGGCTTCGCCAGGTTTGGTATCAGAGCGGGAATATTTCTTTGCTTTCTGTAGCAGAGAAGAGAATTCAACATGCCGCCAAGAAGAGAAAGGAAGTCACCTGATCCAGAAGACAGGGAGGTGCGAAGAAGAGGCAGGCAGGTAGTAAATCCAAAAATGGAGAGACAGATGAGAGATCTCCGAGCAAGGCTCGAAGACATGGAGACAACTCAGAGACGCACAGCTAGTGCAGAGGATCTCAGTGATTCCGACAACGAAATTGAGGCTGAACGAGAGGAAGAAGTTGCATCCGAAGACGCATCAACCGAGCGTTTGATCAAAGCTATTGCCAGGATGCGTGCAAAGGAGAAAATGTACATTCCAGTCTATGAGGGAAATCTGGATGCAGAGGAGCTACTAGATTGGATTAGAGCTCTTGACACCTACTTTGACTATGAAGAAGTCGAAGAGGACAAGAAAGTCAGACATGCAGTCACAAGACTGAAAGGACATGCAACATTGTGGTGGGATGAGCTACAAGCTGACAGACGCTGCAAAGGCAAGAAGAAGATCAAGAGTTGGGATCGAATGATTGCGAAGATGAACGCGAAATTCATCCCAAGAGACTATCAAATTACTCTGTTCAGGAGGATGCAGAACCTGAGACAGAAGCTGATGACAGTGAAAGAATACACTGAGGAGTTCTATCGATTGAACATCAGAGCAGGTCATCGGGAGAGCGATGATGAGAAAGTTGCTAGATATCTTAATGGTTTGAGATATGACATTTAGGATGAATTGAGCATGCTAACCATCCGAACAGTGGAAGATGCTTACCAATTGGCTCTGAAAGCTGAGGGGAAGCTGAGCCGAAAGCAAGGAGAGAGGGGCCGAGGCAGAAGTCAACCTAGAGGCAAGGCAGTTGCCCAGGAAAAGTACCAGAAGCCCAAAGAGGAATGGAAGAGACCTCAGGGTAAGGTTGAAAGAGGTGGAACCTCACAGCGAGAGCCACATGTTGAATAGTGAGGATAGCATACAAAGCAGAGCGGAGGATATGCTGATGGCAATACTTTTCCTCGTACCAGAGGCAGAGGAAGAGGCCGAGGTGGAGTTATCACATGCTTCACATGTGGAAATAATGGGCACAAGTCTTACGAGTGTCCAGAGAAAAAGAAGGACATTGGAGAAGCGCACATCACCGAAGCATAGAGGCGGGATGTTGAAGCAGAAGACGTTGAAGGCAGAAGATCGCTTATGATGCGTAAATTCCTTTTGACACCCGAGAAGGAGGTGGAAAGCTTAGTCCAAAGGACCAGACTATTTAGAACAGCTTGTAAGACCAAGGACAGGGTGTGCAAGGTCATTGTTGACAGTGGTAGCATGGATAATCTCGTTTCAACCGAGATGGTGGAAAAGTTGGAGCTGGAGACGACTGATCATCCAAGCCCATACAGAGTTTTGTGGCTACAGAAGGGACACCAGGTAACTATTACTAAACAATGCTTGGTTGAATTCAAGATAGGTGGGTATAATGATAAGATTTTGTGTGATGTTATTCCCATGGATGTATGTCATTTATTGTTGGGTAGACCATGGAAATATGATAGAAATGTGATTCATGATGGGAGGATGCACACATATACCCTGGAGAAGAATGGGAGAACCCATATGTTGCTTCCGATAAAGGATAAGGAGGTGAAGCTGGAAGTAAGCAACACAGTACTTCTCATGAGTGGGAAGGAGCTTCTTACAAAGGTGAAGAAGAAAGAAGATCCACAATTCTTTGTGGTTAGGAAGCCGAGGATTGTTCTAACTAGCACAAGAGTGGATGATTTGCCAGACGAGGTTCAGGAACTACTGGAAGAGTTCGCTGACATCATAGTGGACGAATTACCTCGTTCATTGCCACCGATGAGGAGTGTGAGTCATCATATAGATCTCATACCAGGAGCTAGTTTGTCAAACAAATCCACATATAGATTGACGCCGCAGGAAAATGAGGAGGTCAAGAAGCAGGTCCAAGAGCTGATGGACAAAGGGTTAGTCAGAGAAAGCTTGAGTCCATGTGTTGTTCTGATAGTACTCAGTCCCAAGAAGGATGGAGGCTGGAGAATGTGTACCGATTCAAGAGCGATCAACAAGATAACCATCAGGTACAGGTTCCCATTATCAAGAATGGATGATCTGATGGATTGCCTGAGTGGGGAAAAATATTTTTCAAAAATTGATTTGAAAAGCGGATATCACCAGATTCGCATGAGAGAAGGTGATGAGTGGAAGACAACATTCAAGACAAACGAAGGGTTGTATGAATGGCTAGTCATGCCGTTTGGCTTAACAAATGCACCGAGTACCTTTATGAGGTTGATGAATGAAGTCCTGAGGGAATTCATCGGGAAATTTGTCATTGTTTATTTGGATGACATAATGATTTACAGTAAGTCAGTGGCAGAGCATTTGAAGCATTTGGCCATAGTGATGAAGAAGCTACAGCAGGAGAAGCTGTTGATTAACATGAAGAAGTCCTCATTTATGAAGACAGAGCTCATTTACTTGGGTTTTATTATTTCGGCTAATGAGTTGAGTATGGATCCGAGTAAAGTGGAAGTGATTAAGAATTGGCCATCACTGAGAAATGTGTTCGAGGTGAGACGTTTCCATGGTTTGGCTAGTTTCTAACGAAAATTCATCAGGAATTTCAGTGAAATTAGCGCAGCAATGATGGATACAGTGAAGAAGCGGCATAAATCGTTTCACTGGACAGCAGAGGCTGAGAAAATCTTCAATCTGTTGAAGTGAAAAATCACAGAACAACCAGTGTTGGTGTTGCTGGATTTCCTGAAGACATTTCAGGTGAAATGTGATGCCAGTGGGTATGCCATAGGAGCGGTCTTGAGTCAGGAAGACAGACCAGTTGCATATTTCAGCGAGAACTTGGATGAAGCAAAACTGAAATACTCCACGTATGATAAAGAATTTTATGCTATCATACAGGCACTGAAAAAGTGGAGGTATTACTTGATCCCAAAGGAATTTGTTTTGTACAGTGATAATCATGCGTTACAGTTTGTGACTAAACAGGAGAAGTTGAATCAGAAACATGCAAAATGGGTAGAGTATATGTAGAACTTCACATTTGTGACTAAGCACATTTCGGGTACTGCTAACAAAGTGGCTAATGCTTTGAGCAGGAAATGTTTGTTGTTGCAGGAGTTCCGAGTCAAAACATTGGGTTTTGATAATCTCAGGGACATGTACGCAGGAGATGCAGATTTTGGAGAAGCGTATGAAGCAGCTAAGAATCCAGTTCTCAGAGACAGAAGTCCTTGGATAGATTATATGATCCAGGAAGGATTGTTGTTCAGAGGCAATCAACTATGTATTCTGAAATGCTCCATGAGGGAGAACTTGCTGAAGGAGAAACACAGTGGCGGATTAGAAGGACATTTTGGCCATGACAAAACATTCGCAAAGTTGAATGAATCATATTTTTGGCCAGGGATGCGAGCAGATGTCAAGAGATTCATTGACAGATGCAGAGTTTTCCAGCATTTGAAAGGGAGAAAGAAAAATGCAGGTCTTTATCAGCCATTTCCCATACCAGAGAGGCCATGGGAGGCGATAAGTATGGATTTTGTACTGGGGTTGCCGAGGACACAAAGAGGTGTTGATTCAATAATTTTGGTCATGGATAGGTTTGCTAAAATGGCACACTTCATTCCATGCCAGAAGACCAGCGATGCGACGCACATCGCAAATCTGTTTTTCAAAGAGATCGTTAGACTTCATGGGTTTCCAAAAAGCATAGTTTCGGACAGGGACACTAAATTCATAGGGCATTTTTGGAGGACCTTATGGAAGAAGATAGGAACTAACTTGGCATTTAGTTCTGCTTATCATCCTCAGATGGATGGACAAACAGAGGTGGTGAACAGAAGTCTAGGAGACTTGCTGAGAAGCTTGGTGACAGAGCACCACAGCAGTTGGGACAACATATTGCCACAGGCAGAGTTTGCATACAATGATTTGGTGAATCGGAGTACAGGAAAAAGTCCATTTCAGGTTGTATATGGGATGCAGTCGAGAGGAGTATCTGAATTGCGAGAATCAGAACAGACTGCTACTAGCAGTGCTAGTGCAGAAGAATTCGCTAAAGCGATGAAAGAACTTCATAGCAGGGTGAAGCAGCGGTTGCAGAGTTCAAACCAGGAGTATAAGCGCAGGGCAGATCAACATCGGAGACAACTTCAGTTTGAGGTTGGTGATCTAGTTCTGGGACATTTAAGGAAAGAAAGGTTCCTGAGAGGAACATACAACAAATTGAAAATGAACAAAATCGGGCCATGCAAGGTCTTGAGAAAATTTGGGGAAAATGCCTATGAGATCGCGTTGCTGGATGGCATTGGAATATCTCCGATATTCAATATCAAAGATTTATATCCATATAGGGCTGGAGAAGCAGAGACTAGAACTGAAGAGCCAACAATCTAGTGGATGAAGCAGATGTCGATAGCAGAGAAGCCACAGATGGAGTGCATACTGGACAAGAGAGTGGGTAAGAAGACCATAAGGAAAGAATACTATGAGTATCTGGTCAAATGGAAGAATCACCCAGTGGAAGATGCCAGCTAGGAGAGCGAAGCAGAATTACAAAAGCATGGACAGACCGTGCAGGAGCTCATGGACAGGAGCCCATGAAAGCTTTCAAGCTGAGGAGTATGATGCAAGAGCATCGCCAGCACATCAAGCGAGCCCGCGTGGAAGCGGAAACCAGCTGGACAAGCCAGAAAAAATTTTGAAAACACTTTGGGATTTGTTGCGCAAGTCTTTAATAAATCCATTTATGAAGGCTCACTTGTAAATTGTATTTGGACCTTAAGCAGATAGCTCTCGTCCTTTGGGTAGATAGTCGGCGTTTAATATAGTTAATGTAGTTAGATAGGAATTTAATTCTAGATTTGATAGTTTAGAGTGCAAGAGGGAAATGGATATAGACACCCTCTTTTGTACATTGTAACATTATTGAGACAGAGCATTCAGGAAGAGAGAGCAAGAAGAGAATTGTATGAAGAATACCCATGTACAAGCATTTGAATTAATAGAAGAGAACTTTGATTCAAATTCATGGTTATGTGTTATTTCTCTATGTATTGATGTTATGCTCTTGAATGTTTGCTTCCTGTCATACATTTGCTTTTATATGTTGTGTATGTGATTTCATGGTTGAATTGAAGTCTGAGAGGAAGAGTGAATGAGTTTCAATTGTTTCTCTAATTGAGCCAAGGGATTCCTGCAAGGAGTGCAGTTGAATTGTCTGCAAGGAGTGCAGTTGAATTGTCCGCAAGGAGTGCATCGACAAGAGGGTTCAGTTAGAGATAACTTTTGTTTCTATTCATCTCAGAAGTGCAAAGGCACAGTGCCATGCAAGGAGTGTGCAGGCCAAAGCTAAAGTCTCAGAGTTGCGATTCTGAGTGAGAGTATTGAAGACTGCTGCTGTAGGAGTGCGCAGAGTCGAAAGGATTCAACACTTAGTCGTGGTTGAAGATTTTCCGCAAGGAGTGCGTGCAAAAGGTTTCCTGAGAAGGCTTAAAGTTGTAAGAAATCTCAGGAGGGCTAGGCCTTCAAATCTATTGAAGGACAAGTAAGCAAGTTGTGCCTTGAAGGTTGTAAGGAACGCCATAGGTTTGTGCGCAGGGTGACGAGTTCTGTGGAAGAACCCTTCATCATTTCATGGATTGTATAAGGGAGAAACGGAAGGATGAATTTCTCTAAGGAGATTTCGTGAAGCTCTGAGGGCCATTGGATCGTGCAGAGGTGCAAGGAAGTTATAGTACAAGTGTGGAAGAGGTTCGAAGCTCAGGAAGGCAGGAGTCGTCGATCCGAGTCACGAGGACCGTCAGATCAACTCATAATATCGTATATCAGGAGTCAACGTAGAAGTTATTAAACCTCACAAGTAGCGAAGTCGCGAGGGAGAGAGATCGTGAGTTTTGGCGTCTCGGGCATCGGAAGTTGATGGGGAAGTTATTCGACCCCACGAGTAGCGAAGTCGCGAGTGGCGAGATCCTGTGTTTCGGCGCATCGGGTATCGATGGTTGGAAAACCAAATGTTTGGTGTCGCGAGTAGTGAAGCTGCGATAGAGCCGAAGTCCCAATAGAGGGAAGAGGAATTCAGCGTTGACTGACATATTGGGTCTCAGGGATCCGAGAGTATAGTGATTAACAGAGAACTTGTGAAACTGCGAGTTCCGATCCTCCGATAAGTCAAGGAAGGGGGATCGCGCAGGAGAAGAAAATCTGTGGGTAAGAAAGATTCCCGATAGGGAATCAGAGGAACCTTTGAGTTCTTCGGGCCATGAGTGAAAGGAGATCCTGTGGGAGTGGATGTGCCAGTGAGGGTGCGGCTTCGCCACCTTAACTAATTGGTCGATGCCCCTATTTATAACATAAAATTAACTAAAAATAATGGCTAAAGTGTAGATAAGTAAAAAAAAATTCTCCACATGGTGTTCTCTTCTATCATCTCTTCTAAGAGTCATCTCAAGATATCACTTAAGAGGGTGACTCTTCTTGTACTCCGACCACTGGATAAAAATATCCTCGCACGTGTTAGCGTACGAGAATCTATGTTGTTCCATAGGGGCCACGTAAATCTCTCTTATATCTATCACATGTTCCTGATACTTGACTAGACTAACACTTAACTGTTGCATCATAGCCCGAGCTTTGATCGGGTGTTCCATGAATTGTTGCACCTGACATGGCATTGTATCTGTCACCTTTGCTATTTATCTAGCCCATGATGAATCTTTCTCGGTGTGCAATTTGACTATGTCGTGCAAGTCGACAAAGTCATTGAGAAATCCAAACTTCGGGAGTCTGATATCCTTCATTACCTTGTTGATTTTGACCCAGCTCTTCTCACACTTGGCCCATTTTTCTTGAATCTCTCAGTGAGGCTCCCACACCATTTTTTCCCAATACTCGACCTATTTATTGATGCAGTCAATGTTTCTTTCTATTGACACCCAGATGTCATTCTCTTCAGTGTCTCGGCCCTTTTTCACTATGTTGATATACTCGATTCTTTCCACGGCCTGTTGCGCTTTCGTGTACCACCGCTCCATATCTTTGCATGTCGCAAGTGCTATGAGGGTATCTTCCTGGAGCTCGGATATCCTTGCAGTGAATAGGTGTCATTCATATATGAACTTGTTGTATTTGGACATCAGGAATAGGGGAATATGTCTTCTCTGGTCCTTTTCTTCTTCGATTTGCACAGGGATCACAAGAGATACTTATGGGCTCTCATCATCATCATATATCTTTATCAGCTCGCTTAAGGGATTTGATGCATCAATATTCTACGATGCTTCGACAGTCCATGGCTGAGCTGAAACACCTGTCAGTGATATGTCCAGTGGTGTCGTGAACTCAGGGTCATCTAACCCAGTAATTTCACCAATATCTATGTATTCAGGTCCGCCTGGGCCCGTCTGGGTTCCATTCGGGTTGTCAGTAGGGAGCCTTGGAATATTTATTATGTCTAGATCATCTTGCAGCTGATCAATGATCTGTTGTGCATTTTATAACATGATTAACCCCATCTCCCATGTGTCTTGATCCTTGGGGGAACTTTTATCTTACACCGGGGTTCCCCAGGGAATCTCTGCTGCTTCAGTCGCTACCTTGGGGGCTTCTGCTACTTCAACAACTACCATTTCTTCTCTAGCCCTGAGGGCTACTTGAGCTAATTGTTCTATGATTGTTGCATGGTCATCTAGGCTCATGGCTTTGAACCTGGTCATATTAGGGTCAGGCATCCTTGCAATGACTTCATCCTAATCCTGAGCATTTTCGGTGAAGACCTCATCTTCTAACTTGTCGTGGGCGTAAGGGCAGCAGGACGACACTTGAGACACATGTTTCAAGACTATACCCTTTGGTTCATGCTTGTGGAAACATCTGGTCTGGAAGTGAAACTCCAATTGGCTTAGTCCTTCCTTCTTGTCTTGAGCGGTGTCTTTTACTAGGTAGAAACCTATATGGAATCCATAACATATAAATGTTTGCTTATTATATTTCACCAGGGTAGCATTGTAACCTTGCAGGATAGTCTAGTTGCAGATTTCTCCCACAACAAGTCAGTCGGGGACATATGTCGGTAGGATATGAGGCGCTCTAGTGGCCCCAAAAACCCTGATGTCGGTATTGCGCTCATCCAGATACCAGTGACCAACCTTTGATATCATCTTCTTGGCCACAGTCGATAGTCCTGGACATTCTTTCTTGAAAAGAATAAAATGAATGTGTGCGATGAATTCATTGCAGATGAGGGAGTAGGAGTTTTTGTACCTGTTCTCCTGTAAGATGTCGAAGTAAACATGGATCGGGATTTCTGAGGTGTGTCAGCTTAAGTTCATGCTGTAAAAGTTATTTCTAGTGCACATGACATCCAGTAAATACGAAGTCATGTAGAAGGATGGAGTCTCTCTTTCTTTTGGTGTCTGAGCCTATTGTATGTAGATTCTCAATGTTAAGAACCCAATATTGAATACAAAATCACCACAACAGATATAGAAGAAAAATATAGAAAAACACCACTTTATTATATCAAACCCTTGAGGTAGGGCAACACCATACAATGGACCCTATTATGGAAGGGATCCTCTCCTGTTCACTTGCCTCTTCGAGGGGGCATCCTCCTATTTAGATACTGTTCCAAATACAGTAATTCTCTTCATGTCCCATTACATTGTTTGAACCCCTTTATATAGTGTTACCATCACTTAAGAACATTCTAGAGGAGGAATCTTCTAAAAGTAGAACCTTCTAAGAAGTTCTCTTACATTTATTATATCTAATTACCCATTTATTATATCTAACTATTATAGTGGGCCTTATTTAATAATATAGTGGAACTAGTCCACCTTACATTGAATGGCCTCCACTATTATCACTATGGGCCCTTTGGGCTCCCCCACTACCTCTCTAGCTACCTTACATTCCATCCCCCTTATGAAAGCGTTGTCCTCAACGCTTGATGTACAACCATATACCAGGGTCCCATGGATAAGTGTGGACCATAGTGTCGAAGTAGACTAGAGAACCAAGGTCCCATTGAGAAATGGAAGCCACCATGTTGAAGTAGTCCAACTGCCATTGTAAACTAGGGTCCCATGTCCAAGTGCTCATGTGAACTTCACACGGAAGATATCGGAACCCAATAACCAACTGAAAATTATGCTCCCAATACTAACACCTATCATGTGGATCCAAATAAGAATATCCATCCACATAGTGGGAGATAATCAAAGATGAATCTGGAAGGAACAATACCATTGTAGAATATGCAGGTTGGACACTGGTAAGTAGCTCCTGATGTGGGACATTGATGTTCTCTACAGAAGGTGGAGTAGAGTCATCAAATAAAATATGGAAGTGGTTGTCATCCCAGAAATGACAACTATCCATATACTAATCATCGCAATCGGCCTCAAAATCATACCAAGTATATATTTCTTGATTATATTCATCCTAAGGTCTGCCATAAGAAATATCTCCAACATGTTATCCAATGAATCTTGAATACTACGAAAACTATCATTGAGGCCATCTCCAAAGGCATCCAATTTGTCATTCAATGTGTCATACAATTGAGATTTGAATGCTTCAAGAATTTATTTGAGGGTTTGAGAGGAAAGATCCATCTAAGCACCCTATGAACTCTTCAATCCTGCATCCATCACTAAAAAACCCAAAAAATAGAACAATAAGTTACGACAGAAAATCGCGGCGTTTTTCTGGAAAAACCCTAAAAAACTATTGAATTTAAAATGCTCATAACTTCACTTCCCGTACTCCATTTTGGTTGATTGTTTTTTTTTAATTGGGTGAAATTGTGATAAGAACTTAGATCTATAATTTGTTTGGGAAAATTCGGCCTCCATATACTACAGAAATAAAAAAAATGTGCGTCGTCATCTGCAGAAAAAAACCCTAAAAATTTGCAGATTTTAAAACTTCAATATCTTGACTTCCTGGACTCCATTTTAGACGATTGGTTTTTTCAAATTGGGTGTTTTTCTGAGAGGAACTCAGATATACAACCTATTTCTGCAAATTTTTCACATAAATATACCAAAAAATTCTGGAATGTCGCAGCCCTCTTTTTTCTTCTCCGAAAAAACAAAATCTGCAAAATTAAAAAATATTTGCCCACAATGTCTGCCAAGGAAAGTGCTCTGATACCAATTATTAAGAACCCAATATTGAATACAAAAGAACCAAAACATATATAGAAGAACAATATAGAAAAAAACCACTTTATTATATCAAACCCTTGAGGTAGGGCAAAACCATACAATGGATCCTATTATGGAAGGGATCCTCTCCTGTTCACTTGCCTCTTAGAGGGGGCATCCTCCTATTGAGCTACCGCTCCAAATACAATACTTATCTTCATGTCCCATTACATTTCTTGAACCTCTTTATATAGTGTTACCATCACTTAAGAACATTCTAGAGGAGGAATCTTCTAGAAGTAGAACCTTCTAAGAAGTCCTCTTACATTTATTATATCTAATTATCCATTTATTATATCTAACTACTATAGTGGGCCTTATTTAATAATATAGTGGACCTAGTCCACCTTACATTGAATGGCCTCCACTATTATCACTATGGGCCCTCTGGGCCCCCCCACTACCTCTCTAGCTACCTTACATTCAGCTGCTTTGAAATGATGGCTTCCCAGTTGAAATATCTCCCAGAAATGGCCACTGTGTAAGCTAGTGTCATCCATGCCTCTGAAAACCTAGAATAGTATTTCTCCCCATACAACCGGCAGATGATATCCATTAGATAGATATACATCTCCCCTCAGTTGGTCATTTGGTACCATCTAGAGGTTCAATTGGTGTATTTTTTATATTCTCTCCACCATGAATCCATCACCTGATCGATGTCGTGGCATTCATATAATTTTACGATGAAATCGGTGTTCATTAGCTCCTTCGGGTCTCTAATCTTGTAGTAACTTTGCACCTCTACTAGAAGGAAAACCCTGACACACTCGCCATTGACGTCATTAATCAAACATTTTGTGTATCCATGTGGTCAGTGACCCACTTTAGCAGTTCTATGCAGGGGAACACTAGATTAATTCTTGCCACCATGTGCAGGTACGATCTTTGAATGTTTGGAAAAACCTCATCGTCAATATTTCTCATATCAGGGTCGTTGTGCGGGATATATTCTGGGAATTCTTCCTGGTTGATATTCTTGAAGAGTTCTCCCCAATGTGGGAGTATCTCCTTGCCCCCTCTGTTTGCCTCTGTGTATCCAAAGGCTGGAGGTTGAGTGAAATCCTTCTTGGTAGATGTCCTAATGATTGGTTCTGGCCTCGAGGAAAATTTTGATTGTTTTGCGTCTGCTGGGGAAGATCCTTCTCCCACCTCTGGTTCCTTTACCTTCGACGCTCTTGGAGATCGCATGGTGTTTGGATTTCTTGTAGGCATTGTTCCTACAATTGAAATCATTCATTTAGGGCCTATGTATAGAGAAACACTAGATACAGTGCATATACGAAGGGTAAGCACAAAAAATACATACTAGTACATACATGTAAAGCTTGCTAACTAGTTATTGGATACGCACGAGATCTCGGTTTTTTTTAATTGCTCATTTCGCTCCTCTAGATGCTCTAAAACTCATGTGCGCATAGAATGGTTTCATTTACAATGGCTTAAGAGAATTTAAATGAGGAAGAACTTACCATATCACATCTACCAATTAATTCAGGTGATGAGTGAAAATCAAACAAATATGTCTCCAAATATCTGCAAATTTAATCATCGTGGGTTGACGGCGGAGGCGCGGAGGGTGATTTTTTCTACCGGTAATTTCAAATGGCCTTTTGATTCACACATGAAGTATCAACTAATGCGATATTTGGAATTAATTAGTCCTTTAAATGTTCTGAATCTAAACGTATCTGGCGCTAAAACACCCCATCGTGTCGCTTTACTAGTGCACGAATCAGGGATCGACAATGTGTTATGGGTGCTTTCGTTGATATCCTTTTGCGAAAAACCACTGACGCTGATCGATTTCATCGTATGGTGTTGACATGGAGAAATTGGCTTGGAACACGTGGAAATGAAGATCGGTGACTTGAATCACGAGTATTAGTCGGTGTCGATACTTTCTTCTAGTTGTGCATTCTTAAGCTAAGTCTGGGATCACCAATGCTGAAAAGGTATCCGGGATAGTAAATGGGGGAAAACGCCTTAGTGTGGTCGCAATGTTCGTCGTGATTCAGTTTTCTCCGATTCCAACAAGTGTGTCGATTATCGGCCATCGACGATACTATTTCCGTTCCTTCTAAACATTACTCCCTTCGCCTTTTATTGATGTCAAAGGGGATCAGTTGTTGGCGATTTCTGTATGTGATACTTGTCGTGAAACAAAAAACTTCCTTTTGTCGATACCGAGTAAGATCGACGCTCAGCGACTTGAGGCTTTACAAGTGTCTCTTTTTCTCCTATTAATTCCTTCTGTTGTTGAATCTTAGAGCGCGTCGGGTGAAGTGTTTTGGCTATTGATTATTTATTTAAGTGTTAAGACTCTTTTAGTTCATTGAGTTTCAAGAGTTAAAAAAACCTGAAAAGATAACATGCGATAAGAGAAAAAGCAAAGACAAAACATTTCTCAAAAGAAAATTGAATTTGGACAGTGCAAAGATTAAGTGGTACTGAAAAACTGACATAGGCTTTTTAGGGTGTGTTGAGTGCTCAAAAAATTGTGACTTACTGGGCGAAAGAAGAAACTCTTTTCCTTCCTTGGGATCGGCTGATGCAAAATATAATTATGAACTTAACTGGTTTTCATCAAAGCCTCTTTTACCCTTACATTTGGAATTTCCTTGGTTGATGCATCTGGGCCTACCTGTGGGGTTTTTTAACCTTTATTCCACCTTATTTTCCTGTAACCTTGACCCACACCCTCTTTTGACAAGAGTTCATTAAATAATTCACTGGAACTAGGCCTTCTAATTACGCTCATTCATTTTCTATGGTGTTGTTCCGTTGTCCGTGAGCATCCATAGCCCCAGCGGAGTCACCCCGACATCACAGACCTTGCTCCACTTCTAGTGAGCATCCACAGCCCCAATGGAGATATCGGCATACCCTCTCCCACTATTCTCTCATTTGATATAGTTGACTTTTATTTTGGCAGAATGCCCTGAGCGAGCGAGAAAGGAGGATGTTTGTTATTTGCAAAAATGAGATGGTTAAGGTGAAACTCACTAGCTCTGTCTCTGAGGCGCATGTAGTCCTTTCCTTCTTATCATCTTTCCCTTAAGGTTTTACCAGGCCACCAAGAAAACACTTGCGCATTTCTCCAAAGTTGTTCATCTGCGCAGGTTAGATAAAGAATCCCTTGAAACGAACGCATGTTCCTCAGCGTTTCTTGTGTTTGTATGTGAGTGGTGAGTTAGGAAGAGAGTTATCTATGTCGCATGATTTGAGGTCAACAATTGTCTTACTAAACACAATATTTCAAAAGAGCAGAAGTATGATCGCAAAAGATAAAGCAAAAAAGTATGAATGAAAAAAAGATAAATTGACGCATCAAGAATTTTTTTATTTTTTTTTAATGAAAATATTGTTTTAGGGCTTGGCCATTCACTGGGAGTGCGTTAGGTTCCCCCGTCAAATTCTACAGTCGATATGTGCCTAACCCAATCTTCTCGACCACTTGGAAAGTTCCGAGCCATAGATTCTGAAACTTAGAATGTTTTCCTTTAGGATCATTTTCTCTATCCCATTGTAAGACTAGGTCCCCTACTTCAAAATTATTCTCTTTAGCCTTATTATTATCAAACCACCTTTTAACTATCTACTGGTGAGATAGGAAATTTGAATTAGCATTCTCCCTTTCTTCTTCTAACATGAGCAGGGTGTCAATTCTTTGTTGTAAGTTTGATAAGGGTTTCCCTCTGGAATTTTGAGCGAGTTGAAGGGATGGAAGATATAGCCCGTTCGAGAGACTAGATTCCTTCTCGTATACCAGAAAGTATGGGGAATTACCTATAGATTCCTTGGGTGTGACTCTATCGGCCCATAAAGCGTTATAAAGTGAATTATGCCAATTCCTCTAGTTGTCTGCAACCGTTTTCTTTAATATCATCACTAGGTTCTTATTAGTTGATTATGCCACTTTGTTTCCCTGTGGATAGTAATTTGTGGAGTATCTCATTATGATTCCTTTGTCTAGAGAAAACTCCATTAACAAGGTGGAAGAAAAGTAAGTTGCATTATAAAAAACAAGGACAGAAGGGACACTGAATCTTGTGATTATTTTTTGTTCTATGAATTGGATTACCACCTTCTCATTTACAAGAGTCAGTGGAATGGATTCTGCCCATTTTCTGAAATAATCAATGGTAGTAAGTATGTACTTATTTTGTTTTGAATAACTTGGTGTAATTTCCCCTATGATATCTAACCCCCATTGCTCGAATGGCCTAGAAACAACCACTAGTTGGAGTGGGACAACTTCTCTCTTTTCCCTCCCCATGCTTATTTGACACATCTTGAAGTTCCTAACGTATGTGTGAGCATCCTTGAACAAGGTAGGCCAATAATAGCCAACTCTCAGTATCTTATGAGCAGCGGTGTTTCCTACGAAATGTCCACCTGCAAGACCATCATGTAATTCCTTCAGAAATTTGTCTGCATCTTCACGTTTCAGACATCTTAAGAGTACACCATCGTAATTAACATAGAAGACTACCGAGTTTATGAGGTGATATCGTTTTGATTTCAACCTAAGGGCTCTCCTTTCCCTAGGTTTTAGGTTTTCTGGACAAGTACCATGATGTAGGAGATAAATCAGCTTCTCATACCAGGACTCTTGTCCTGGGGAGATATATGGCACTACAACACACCACAATGATAAATCTCTTTCTCATCTGAGGTCATCATTTATCTGGTCCTGGGATTCAGCTACCAGTTTGCACAATACTTGACCCTTAGCTATTTTAGCAGGTTTTATATCCAGATCAAATTCTTGGACAACTGCCATCTAGTTCCCCCTTCTTTCCCCCATATCTTGTTGAGTGAATAAGGATCAGACCGCAAGGTGAGGCACTATGACTTTGGTATGATTCTTTAGGATGTAAGATCTGAAATGTTTCATCGCTTTGTAAACCGCATAATCCTACTTGTTGATGGAAAGATAATTTAGTTCAGATCCTTGGATATTAGTGTTCATGAATGACATAAGAGCCTCGTTGTTGTCATTATCCTTCTGAGTCAATACTACAGCTAGCGATTGGTCGAAGGCGAAAGTATAGAGGAAACAATCTCTACTAAAATTGGGGCTTCGTAACACTAGAGCCTGAGATATCGCAGTCTTAATATTGTTGAAAGAATCCTTTCGTTCATCATCCCACTTAAATTCATCATCTTTGCGGATCATTTTTTGGAATGGTCTGACAGTCTCAGTGAAATCGGGGGTGCATTTTCTTATAAAATTGATTTTCCCGAAGAAGGATTGCATTGCCTTTTTGTTGTGAGGTAATGGGAGTTGAGTTATATCCTTGACCCATTCCGGGTCTATATGAATTCCTACCTGGGATATAATATGATCTAATAGCTTACCCTCCTCAACACCAAAGATAGTTTTCTTGTCTTTTAAAGATATACCATATTTTCTACACCTTTCCAAAATGTGGGTTAAGTGTTGGATATGTTCCTCTATGTTCTTATAATACACCATTACGTCGTCCAAATAAACTACTAAACATATGTTAATTAGTCCTCGAAATGCTACATCCATGGGCCTTTGGAAGGTTTCTCTTTCATTGATTAACCCAAAGGGCATGCATTTATAGGCAAAGGTTCCCCACTTGGTTCAGAAGGTAGTTTTCAAATGGTCTTCCTCTGAAACTAGAACTTGGTTGTAACCTAAGAAACCATCTAGCACGGAGAAAATATCAAAGCTAGACACGGTCTACAAGAGTTTCTCCATTGGTGGGACTGGGTAGTTGTCCTTTTTTGAAGCTCTATTTAGGTTTCTGAAATCTACGCATAAGCGAATTTCGCCAGACTTTTTCCTCACAGGAACCAAATTTGCTACCCATGTGGAGTGTCTAACTTGAAAAATGATTTTGGCATCGAGTAGTTTCTTTAAATCCTGACACATGAGAGGTTCCAGGGATGGATGATACTTTCATAGATTCTGTTGAAAGGGTCTCACTTAGTGTTTTAATGGGATAGTGTGTTGAATAATACGAGTATAGTAAGTTTTCAGATCCCGGTAGGACCATGCGAAAACATCTTGATATTGTATAAAAAAATTTAGATAGGCCTTCCTTTCCTCTTTAGATATTGTCTTACCAAGATTTACATTCTTAGGGTTTTCCAGGGTTCCTAGATTTATAGTTTCATGCATAGGACAAGAACTACCGGTCTTTGCGTTTTTTGACCACTTAAATCTTTTCTTTAGGTCAAAAAGGTTCTCTAAATTATCTAATCCCTTCGTGATTATGTGAGAATTTGATCTATAATTTGGTTCATCTGTCTGAGGATCGAATTCTATTGATTGTTCCTGGAATACTTAATCATCAATAGCCGATTCTTTGAAATTATCTTGGTTAGTCAGTAAGTTTATGATCTGTTCATCTCCTTCAAAGACCTTCCAATTAGAAATTGTTTTGGGCACCGATGGCTTGTTGAGTAGCTCCATAGTGAAATGGGATGCTTCATAATCTTCCATAGGTGACAGCCTTGAAGTAGCGGTGGCCAAAGAATCAATAATAATGTTCTTTTCTCTAGGAATCATTGTAATGTTGAAAGCTTCAAAATTTTCTATTAACCTGTGCACTTCTTGTTGGTATTTCTTTGGGTGTGGAGAGTTGAAATGTATAGAACTCCTTATCTTCCTGACAATGATTTCAAAGTCTCTAAAAACCTTCAATTCTTTGACATTTAAATCTATGACCTTCTTTAGCCCCTGTACTAGAGCTTCATACTCGGCAATGTTGTTTGTGCATTTGAGCTCTAGTCTGCAGGACAGGAAATGTTGTTTACCTTTCGGACTAATGAGGATGCACCCTGCCCCAGAACCTTCTTGCAATTTAGAGCCATCAAATTATAAGTTCCAAACTTGTGGGAAAAATCTATCAGCTTCCCGTTTCTTATTACTCTCCTCTTTTCCTCCCATGAGTTCTGTGATCTCTAACACAAGTTCTTGGAAAAAGAGGGTTTCTTTCGTCGTGGTTGGAAATTCCTCTCAAAAAATCATTTCATATTTTTGGGTAAGGAGAACATTAGATGAGAGAGGGGAGAAGTTCCTGAAGTAGGAATCATACGAGTAATTTCCTAGCACAGGGAAATCTGTTGATGAGGGCTCCTTTAGGGTTTCTAGGTCAGTAACAATATGTTTTAGATATATTTCCCTATCAATTATGATCATGTTTGTGTGCCCCTTTAATGGTAACCAAAGGTGATCCTAGTACGTACTAAAGTATCTATTTAACTTCTCAAACTAGTCTCATCTTAATAATAATCCATAAGATTATGGGATATCTACTACAATTATGTCAATCACTTGCACAAATTTAGGATGTGTTTCTATTCTTATCATTACATCTTTGAGTTCTCCCATGACCTTCACCTGGGTTTTGTCCATTTGTATTACACGTTTATCCCTTTTGAGAGGAACAATGTTTAATTTTTTGAAAATGGAAAAGGGCATAACATCAGAAGATGCTCCTAAGTCGACCAAACGGTTATGGAGGTTCCTGTTGAAGACTTAAAATGTTAAGAGGAATGATGTGACAAAAGGTTTCCCCTTCTTATCTTCAGAGCAGGTGTTCACAGTCGGTTTATTCCCTAGATCTGTGGGAATTGGATTTCATCCCTGATCAGTACTTGTTGTAGGATTTTCTACTGATTTCAAAGATTGTAACAAGAATTCCTTTTGTTGAGGGACCCTACATATGTCCATAACTGATATATTAGCCTTCAACTTCTTCAAATCTTCAACTGTGTTGTAATCCAACTTGGGTGATTCCCATGTATGGAGGTTTATAGGGTTTCTTCAGGGGGAAAAGGGTTCTTTCGGGTGATTAGGAGCTAGCTTTCCTCCCATACTTTGGGTCATGGTAAGGTCGTTTGAGACAGGTTGACCCCTACTTCATGTTTGCACACCCAAGACTTTCACGGGTGGTTCTTGAACCTCAAACAGGTCATTGGAAGTCATAGCTAGGTCATAATCCCATATCAACATGGTTGTTTCTTCTGGTGGATCAACCTCTTCTTGATCAAAGATATTTATATTTGAACCACTTGGTTGTTCAGTTAGGGAGACCTCATCTAGAAATTGATTGGCCATCAAATTCATGGCATGCACCCATTGAGGGCAGTCTCTTTGAGAGTGGTTCTCTTGGTGATAAGTGCAGAAAGAGTTGGATGCTACATTTCCTAGATCAATGTTTAGGTTGGCTAGGGGAGGTTCAATTTCTTTGAACAATGGATTTCATTTAAAGAAAGTCTTAGAGGGTCTTTGGCCTTGGTTTCCCTCCCCTTCAATTCTCTTTGTTAAGGTCCTAACCTGCACATAGGTAGATCAATGTATTCGGATGTAATAAAGGTCAATATTAATAAGACCTTTCAATAAAATAGAATAAGGTGGATGTAAGAAGACCTAATAGAAGCTTTCGCTTCTAGAAGGATCTTCC